>CM076662.1:354301-580595 GCA_038496675.1 Rachycentron canadum
TTCTCTTTTACTAACTCCTGTCAATATCCTTGCTGCAGCGTTCTGGACTAACTGCAGACTCTTTAGAGAGTTTTTCGGACATCCTGACAACAGAGAGTTACAGTAGTCCAGCCTAGAGGTGATAAATGCATGGACTAGTTTCTCAGCATCACTCTGAGAGAGGATATTCCTAATTTTGGCTATGCTGCGCAGGTGAAAAAAGGCAGTCCTAGTCACATGTTTAATGTGTGAGCTGAATGAAAGGTCTTGGTCAAATATTACTCCAAGGTTCCTTGCGGTCATATTAGAGTTCAGGGTGATGCCATCTAGATAAGCAATCTGCAAAGAGAAGGTGTCCCTGAGATGTTTAGGTCCAAACACAATGACCTCTGTTTTATCTGAGTTTAGTTGAAGGAAGTTAGTGGACATCCAGGATTTGATGTCTTTTAGGCAGTCTTGCAGATTGTTGAGGCGGCTTTTATCATCTGGTTCTATCGATACGTAGAGCTGGGTATCATCTGCGTAACAGTGGAAGTCGATTGAGTGTTTCCGGATTATATCACCTAATGGAAGTATGTAAAGAATGAAAAGAATTGGCCCTAAAACTGAGCCCTGTGGTACGCCATACGTAACTCTGCTGTACTCTGAATTGTCATTGTTAACACTAACAAACTGAAACCTATCGGATAAGTATGATTTTAACCATTTTAGGGCAGAGCCTTTAATCCCGATTTCATGTTCTAGTCTCTGCAGCAGAATGCTGTGGTCAATGGTGTCAAATGCAGCACTGAGGTCCAGAAGTACCAGTATAGAGACCAGATCTCTATCAGAAGCTATAAGAAGATCTGCTAAATGATCACAGATTACCCCCCATATGTATATTAAAATCCTCAATATATTCTCTATCATGAGCTGTCCTAGCCTTTTCTCCTAATTATGAATTTGTCAAATTAGTTCTCGTAAAAGCAAAAGTTCATTTATCACACAAATGCAAATTCAAAAGGCATGCTACCTTTAAACACTTGGCATGTTTAAGTAAAGATGTAAGCATTTCTTGTGTGGCATGTTCACTGTTAAGTGGATGCGTCATATGACAGTGTTCTCAAGTTATATCTGAGTCTTCTGAAGAGAGGGAATTATTCAAATCAGGTTAATATGATGACACCTGACCTCTGAATACCATTAGAATTTTGGGTTGGGTTTTGGGTTATCTGTAAGGAGTTACGTTCAGACCCAGGATGACACAAAGAATGAAATATAAATAGGATGCTTCCAATTTCAAAAGCTTTCTGGGTTAATCTCAGTTCAAAGTTGTGACATACCAAACGTTCACTCAGGTAAATTAAAACAACTCTTGTATATTTTTAATGCAGTACCTTAAATTATCTATGAATGTTCATACTGAAAGCTTAATGATCTGCTCAGTGAAATGTGAAAAGTGCAGCGTCACACATTTTCAAACTGTGTCATGTCTTTGGCCAATTTCAGATTTCCTCTCCTCCCTTAAGAAACTCAACATTTCAAATTTAAAGACATTTCTTCTTTTATTCCTCTCACAGTTGTATGTGTGGCTTATCTCCATGGTGCAGCTGTGAAGCATATTTTTATTCCTTATATCTCTGAGAGAAGGATACAGCAGGTGGTGTCTTGACTAGCATGTGGCTTGTAGAGCATGTCGAGCATGTAGTTGTTGATGACAGCATTTCACAAGCAGGTAAAGGTATGAAGTTGTGAGTATGTCTGAGACACAATTTGTCTGCTGCTCTTTTTCTGTCCCATCACTCTTCACATACAGGTCACTCATTTTGGGAAAAAGATCAATCATTTGTCACTTCCATTCTATTTGTGTCTACTGTGGAAAGCTTTATCACCAGGCTTCACTGGCAG
Organism: Rachycentron canadum; assembly: GCA_038496675.1. Classification (NCBI taxonomy): domain Eukaryota; kingdom Metazoa; phylum Chordata; class Actinopteri; order Carangiformes; family Rachycentridae; genus Rachycentron; species Rachycentron canadum. The sequence goes on from CM076662.1 coordinate 356,168, forward strand.
CATGACCAAGCTGAGGTGGTATCCCTGCCTTTACTAGGAGTATCACCACAATTATCCCAGACTCATGTTGGAAGAGGACTTGTGTAATTTAAAATGAAAATGAAACATTCCTGCGCGCTCTGAGATGAAAGTTAATACATGATGTTCAAGATTTGAAATAGTATCGCGATAAATATTGTTACGTTTAGTGTGGCTATTTGATACAGTGTGATATGGTGTGCATTTGATGCAAGGTGTGTTGTGCTTCATTAGTAGATTTTGCCACCATGAATGAGATGCAAAATAAGTTCTACCTCAGACTTTACTGCTCCTCAGGTCTGGAGCAGATAGTGGCAGAACACTCAGCAGGAGGGAATGTGAGCGTATGGAGTCTTGAGTTATTTGGCAGTAGTAGGAGTTGTGCAGTTCTTGGAGGCCTGTGAGATGAGCAACAAACAGAATGAGAGAACAGGCTGGGTTATGAATGGGAAGAGAAGTGAAAGTGGGCCAGGAACTCAGTGATTGGGTAGATTAGATGAAGCGAGTGGCAGAAGGACATAGCAGAGGCACAGATTCACAGATGTATAATAGCAGGTGGGATACCTCTGCTAAAATAAAGATTATACCAGCTAGTGTCGGAAGAAATTATTACACTTCTTTGAAATGTAACAAAAAAGCAGAGGTGTTGTATTGTACATCAAGGGCCTCATGTTGAATGAGTGTTGTATGTTGTCCAACTCAAATGATCCCAAGATGCATCACAATACACCTGCCTAAGTCAGCTCAGACAGAAGAATGATACCTGTGTCATACATCTGCTTCACTGCTGATAAGAGCATTACATCACTATGTTTTTGTACAGCTTCAAAAATATGGAAGACAAAGCCTGAGCACTCAGTTTGGTGAGAGTGTGCAGGTGAAGCAATTCACCAATTCAAACACCAGCTGGATACATGTTTTAACTGGTACAGTCTGACTTGTTAAAGAGGTGGATTATGTCAAAGAGGAGATGAATTCCTTCTGTTATTCAGGTTGACCGCATCCATGGTTCATTGAAGAGTTTTGACATCATGAACAGAAACTCCTTCATGGTGAGCTCATCCTGCCTTGGAACAAAATGTTTTCATAAAGCCATCAAAATTTTCTCTCGTGCTTACTCCACCATTTACAATGGAAAGGCTGACCCCTCACTGTCTCAGCCAACATACGAAAATAATCTAATATTCAAAAAATAATATTCAGTCCTACACCTTCTGTTGTTTATGTACAAATCCCACTCACAACCCAACAACTGTACATGCTTCTACTGCTACTACTTCTTCCACAGCAGTGTGTTGCACTTAGACTATCAGTGTTAACCATCTAGAGTGCAAGAGAGAGAAAAAAATGTTACAGAAAAAAGAATGAACCCAGCACCAACTTATCACTAACTAATTCAGACAAAGCCTCCAGGTAGTAGCAGCTCTGTGAGCCCATACTCCAAACACACCATATAGTGGTGGTCTGTGCTAAATGCTACCAACAGGATGCAAACATGCACACTGTGGCAATTCTAATATTCTGATGTTTTGTAGGTGTGAGGTTTACCACTCTCTTTACAGTAGTGTGTTGGCAAACTAACATCTTCCAGCATTTTACACAAGCCTGTCTAGCTGAGCCTGATGGAAATGTCATTAGGTGTCACGGTGATCTTAGCTTCAGTGAAGTCTCATGGCAGTGCCAGCAGAGTTTCTTTCTGGGGCACTCTTGAGTCCTTGATAGGCTTCTCTGCAGGTGGTTGTGGGCAGACAATGTTATATGTCTCTTGAAGGCTGATATGAGATAATGCTCTAATTACAGTCAGGGTTAAGCCTTTAGAGGAGACTGGGATCAGACAGGTGACTTTAAACTGTCAAAAATCTTCAAAAGTGGAATCTTGAAGACAAATAAAATTGTTCCTTCTGCTGCTTGATTCAGTTGAGTTGCTGAATTGCTTGAATTAAAAGATCACACAAGTAGACTAAAAAAGGTTACCTGGAGCATGTGGCAGAAGAAAGACAAAGAATATGCAAAAAGTGCATCTGACTTCTACGGACATATCGACAGATGGACTGTCAGTTAACATTGAAGAACCAGACTATGTGTGACTTATTCACAATAGTTTTGTTGCCTGAGGGTGTCGCATGTTTGAGGGGCATCACCTATCTTCTTTGATCTCAGCCCGATGAGCGGGTAACTTTTGGATTACTTGATGAGTATATCTATAAAACTCATCAACTGAATTATCACACTAAACTTCACATAGGTTAAAAAAATTGTTAAATAGTCAATTTTATAATTGGACTGAGATCTGTGTCTGTGTCTTGAGTAAGATGCTGGTTATTACCAGGATTGGAACGTAGCTTGTAATTTATGATTCTGTTGTCTAGAGAGGGCCAGAGGAGAGGAGGAAACCTTAGTATGTGCGTGTGTGAGAGACAGAGTCTTCAAGATTCACTCATTAGTGTCAATCACAATGCTTTTTCGTGTTACTTTTCCCATATAAGTAACAATCAAATATCAGGTCAAAGTCATATTTTTACAAATAGAGATTTTGGTCCTTCACTTCAATCTTGCATGCCTTCGTTGAACCTCCAGAAATGATTATCTGACTCCTTGTCTTGTCTTGTCCTTTTAGGTGTCCATAACTCTGCATGTGCTGATAATAAACATTTTATGATTTGTGACTGATGCCAAAACAGATATGTCCACTACAAGTAAAAGCTCAAAATGTGAGCTGGCGGAGGTGGAAGTAAAAATTAGTGGATCACCAGAGCCTGTGAGATTCAATGTTTAAGCAGCTTTTGCAAAGAGTAACATCTATGAATTACACATTGACAGAATATGACAGTGTTTTCATGTGTTCTGCGATAATGTTGGTATAAATCTGTTTTTGAAAGGTAAAATTCAGGGCATATTGCAGATTTTGCATAACTGAAGGGTTGAATGTGGGTGTCATGTGGGTCAGAGTCTTTGATGGCTCATAACCATGGCAGATATGCCTGTAACATATGCAAATTGTGTCTTCACTCAAATAGGCACAGAGTTTCCAAACATGTAGAATTCTGGTTGTGGAGAGACTCTGGCTAACCTGCAGGAGCTGTAGCCTCAACAGATTAATGATTTCTATCTGAAAAAGCCTTGCTCATCTGTATGCTTTCTGGTTCACTTTTGGTTGACAATTTTTTGTTACAAACAAAAGATTACAGAGAGAACATCTCTCTATGGGTGTGATTGTCAATACACAGCAGCAACACAGGAAACTCTCCACTTACATGCATAGGATGAAATAATGTAAGAGCACAGCTCTTTTTATTGGAGTTTAGTTTATTGGAGCTGATGATTCTGCTCTCTGTCTGTGTGACATGTGTGCACAAAGACTAATGACACAAGATAAGAGTTCACATTGAGCTGTCCTAACTCCTTTCTTCCAATACAGACTTCTGTGAAACTGACATGGCAGTAGAAAATGTATAGACATGGCAAAATATCAACAATGTGTAATTAATAGTTAAACTTAATAAAATTGCCCAAGGCTTTAGGCAAGGAGCATTTTATGATCTGAAAAATGTATCCATCCATCAGGGATCAATCATTTTTTTATTTTCATTACCTAACAAATGTGATATTAAAGTTTAATAAATTTAAAGGTTCTGATAGATGGATTATTTTTTACATTAGGACTGGTTAATGGTTAGTTCCTCATCCCAGATTTATTAACGTAAGTGACTCACCCACTGGCTTCAGCTTCATATTTACCATTAAATGAGGGTGGTACTGATCTTCACATCTAATTATTGAAGGGGCCAGTCATTTGGCTGAATCATACATTCTCAGTCAATTTTCCTGTCATCTCAAAATATTAAATCCATATTCATAATAATCTTGAGTACACAGTTGTTTTGCTTGTAATAGTGGCCTCATTCTCTCTTACTATCTCCCCAATCATGTATCTAAGAGAAGCCAATCATCACTGTCTCTGGTTTTGAATGTTCATCTTTCACTCTCAGAGACTGGAGAAGCCTGAGCAGATGGCACATTGAACCAGCTACTTGAATGTACTCACATTCTGACACAGTGGCAGCTGCTTCTTTGACCCCTATCTAACACAGGGTATGTTAGCCTAAAAACCAGGCTAATGTCTCCTGTGCCAAAAGCTGATTTAACCCAACACACAACCAAAGCATGAAGATCTGAAGTTGTCACATTCTGAAAATCTCCCTTTCTAAAAAGGCTAAACACGGAGTCTCAGCTGAAACAAAAATCATCTCCCTCTTTTATACACAGAGTGGACACGGGAAACTACATCAAATCAGAACTTCTTTAACCAGACAGTTATGGTTATACTGTATGTTGGATGTCTAAATAAAGTTGTACTACTGTACTGTACTAGATGTTAGCCACTTCTTCAACAAGTAAAAGTTCCAGCAATTTACATATATGATCAAATACAAGGAGCACTGAGCTGCTGAAGTGTTAATCTGCTCCCTCTATTCATCCACTGATTCATCTGACTGGGTCACAGATCATTAATCTGGCTGTAAAAAACATGTTGGTGTCACTTGTAGATCATGAACATGAAGTTGTGATCCAAAATTTTGGATAAAAGCATCTGCACAATGAGTAATGTAAATGTAAATGTTGTAACTAAACTGTTAAAGTTGCCAGTGCATTACCACCTCCATGTGTGTGTGTGTATGTAAACGTATAAATTGGGCCCAAATTATCCTGTCCCTATTGACCCTCTGGCCTCCAAGTGGGCTAATCCAGCTCTCATAGTGTGACATATATACATATATAGTGTGACATATAGCCCCCCTAAAGAGACAAACTAAAAACAAGTTTCCTGGTCCTCACATGATTTCTTCTGTTTTATACATTTTCTGTCTGTAAGTTAGTGCTGGAATTTACTAGACTCATCTGTGATGTGATGAAGATGTAAGTTAACTACAATCACATTGGATGTAGGGAGGCAGGTGAAAAAGGGTTTTAAAGTTTTGTTCACACAAACCCATTCAGACACACAGTGTGTGGCCTCTTGTCTGAATGGTCTGCTCAGGCTCTCTCATTTTGCAATGTGACTCAATTTGACACTTGTAAAGAGGTTCAAGAGACTGACTATTGACTATAGTGCCTGTGTGGAGAAGTTGTTGCCTGGAAGCTGAAAGAGACCAGTATCACTCCCAAGAGAGATGTTCCTTTTTAAAGCAAACTAGCGTCTAATTGGAAACATCATTGGTCAATATTGTACTGAGGACCTGCCAAAGAAATTTTTAAATTTAGTTCCATTCCTCTAGGCCTGGACAGCTGGTTTTACCAACTCAGCTACCACTGTGACAACCAGAAAGATTATGTAAGGCTTTGACTTTTCCTTACAGTTTCATTGACTGAGTAGAAGCTAAACTCAAAAATAACAAACTCACTTCTTTTTAATGAGTTTTCACACAAACAAAGCCAGACCAAAAATATACACACAGAGACACTGGCCAAGGATGCAATGTTAATCTTGTTTAGAGCAAATAGTGAAAAAGAGAAAGGACATACACTTCACAGATAGAAATATGTTTGACCACAGTGATAATTGACTGACTCTGGCCCTAGCTGCCTCTGGACCCAGTTGTCCCTGGCCCTGGTTGCTTTCACCCCTGGCTGCCTCTGTGTCTGATTTCAGCCTTAGCTGCCTCTTGACCTAGTTGCTTTCACCCCTGGTTGCCTCTGGCCCTGGTTGCTTTTGCACCTTGCTGCCTCTGTCCTGGCTGCTGTCAGCCCTGGTTGCCTCTGTGGCTGCTTTCAGCCTTAGCTGCCTCAAGCCTTGTTTGCCTGTAGCACTGGTCTCCTCTGGCCCTGGTTGCTTTTGCCCCTGACTGAATTTGGCCCTGACTGCCTGTGGCCCTGGTTGCCTCTGGCTGTGGTTGCTTTTGCCCCTGGTTGCCTCTGGTCCTGGTTGCCTCTGTGGCTACTTTCAGCCTTCGCTGCCTCTTGCCCTAGTTGCTTTTGCCCCTGGCCGCTTTCACCCATGGTTGCTTTTGACCCTGGTTGCATCTGACCCTGTCTGCCTCTGACACTGGTTGCCTCTGGCCCTGGCTGCTTTTGCCCCTGGTTTTAGAGGGTCACAGAGACAGATACCACCAGACCACCAAATTTTTATTTCTGGAGAATCAACGAAGGCATGCAAGATTGGAGTGAAGGACTAAAATCTCCATTTGTAACAGTATGACTTTGAACTGATATTTGTACCCAAATTTGTAATGCCAAAAAGCACTGTGATTGACACTAACGAGTGAATCCTGGAGACTCTGTCTCTCACACACACACATACGAAGGTTTCCTTCTTCTGGCCCTCTCTAGACAACAGAATCATAAATTACAAGCTACATTCCAATCCTGGTAATAACCAGCATCTTACTCTTCACAGACACAGATCTGAGTCAAATTATAAAATGCTGTTTGATCTACAATTATCTACTATGTCTACTATTAGCTTTGGGAAACGTTAATTAAAATGTTGGACCAATCAACTGTGTGTATTATGAGTACTTTAAAGTTTTGAAGGATGTAGGCTGAATATGAAATCTATGCTTGTATTGCTGTTTTAGTTTTATTGATAAACTCAAGATTAAATAATCCAAAAGTTATTTGCTCCTCTAAATCAGAGAACATCGATAATGCTCCTTAGACATGTGACACCTCCCAGGGAATAAAACTGTTGTCACATATAGCTCTTTGCCAGGATCTTCATCCAGATTTTTTGACCATCTAATCAACATAAATATTTCTCACTCTACATGTGTGAGCTTTTAATTTCATAAGCAATTCAACTTAATCAAGCAGCAGAAGTACCTCTGACTATTTTTGGAAAAGCTTTAACCCTTACAAACTGTTCATATTCAATGCCTTCACAGTATGGTCTGGGTCAATTTTGACCTGGACTAAGAAAATCCTCATTAAAAGTCTCTATACCAAATTTTGAACTACAGATCTATTTAGAATATATAAATAGCCTATCTGACATTAATTAATTCATTTTTAATCCTTAATTTATGAGAGTGTCTTTTTTAGGTTCTACACCACTCGTTTTTGGAGAAAAAAAACATCCATATCACACTATATCATGTCCTGTTTTACCTAAGGCATAAAAACATAACAGCCATAATGATTTAAATATATTTTGTTGATCGTGAAAATGGCAAGAACATTCTGGAACTGTTATAATGTAACTGCGTATAACAATTGCAACCATTAAACACTGTCCTAACTGCAATATCATGAAAAAAAAAACAAAAAACAAAAACAACAATAATTATCAATATTAATTCAACATTAACATTTAAAACATAAAAAAATGCTTGTTGCAAACTAGTCAGTGCTTTCAGTGCAGTAGTAGGAAACTTGTTTGGGATTGCAAAATGTGCCTCCCACATTTGCTGCAGGTTGTTCCTGTTTTGCAGTCCTTTTTTGTAGAGCAGAGGTTGCATCTCCTTCTCTTTTGTCCCCTTGTGTTGGCTTCTTGTGTGACTTGATCAGGGCAAGGCTCAGATCACTGCACTGCCCTTACTAGTGCTGCTGATGCTGCTGTGCGGGGAAGGTGGCGTTGGTTTTGCATACATGAAGCCACAAGGGCCTTTCCAAGCTCTTCCAAAAAGAACCTCCTCCTCCAGTTTCTCTTGCTTGTCCTCCAGGTTGGATTCAGCTCACTCCATATGACAAAGGCATTGTAGCTTGATATGTCAATTATATTGTAGAATATTGCAAGAGACCAGTGGGTGGTTCTCCTCTTGCAGCTGTATGTGCCTGTGACTTTGACTTTGCCTGTGACTTTGTTTTTCCTTTGTCGCCATTGTAGTCCAGGATGATGGCTGGTTTTCTGTCCTCCCAAGCGCTGATCTCTACAGCCTTATGTAATGTGTTCATAAGGATGACATTCTTGTTCTCCTTTTGCATGTATGACACAACAGTGGTGTCGTGGGTGAAAGCAAACTTTGAAGAAATTACCTCTCTCCCCCTTGTTGTAATCAGAAAGGGTGGCAGTTCAGGCTGACTATGCCAACCATTGTGACTTTCCTCTTCAGGAGCGCTTGACCAAGCTCATAAGAGATGAAGACGGGGGTAGGGTTGGGTTCTAATGTAGGCTCTAATAGGTTCTAACTGGTCTATTTTTATATTATGTTGTTACATTGCAGGTGCAGGTAAAAGTCTCTGTGTCATGGTGCCCTCTGACCTCTGTATGACCTCTGTTCTCCATGTGCACCATATGACCACTCCTATGTTTAACTATTTCAATGTTTGGAGGTTCCCCCAAATTCATCATAATCAAATTTCAGGTTAAAAGAATGACCCGTAGGGTGTTTTTACTGCTGTCAAACATCAAAACAGGTCAACAGTACGTAAGGGTTAAGTAGTCTTTAAAATTCCACTTTGAAGATTTTTGACATTTTAGTCACCTGTCCAACTCCAGTCTCCTCTAAAGGCCTAAAGCTAACAACTGTAATTCAAACGTTCTCATATCAACCCACAAAAGACTGCTGTCACTGCTTCTCCAAAGCTGAGACCACTGAGATACTGACAGACTTGTTTCCAGGTAAACGTGAGAACTACTCTGAGATGCCCCACTCAGAGTCCATTGTCCACGATTACCAATCAGCTGCTTTGGGTTCCAGCCAAGAGTCTCCATATACAATAGAGCTCAACTCACAGTAGGTGAAATCTTAACACACTGTTCATGAGTGGGTTTATGTCAGATAAAATAATATTCAGTCATCACATTCCATTAGTAGTAATAACATTTACCGAGTTGAACTTTATTGTTTACTGTATTTATAAATAGCCACAATGTATTCTCTCCCACGATTGTCAAATTCATTAGACCATTCACTGCTTAAACTTGGGCTTCCATCCATTTTCATCTTGCTGATTATTAGACCTTGCATTCACCCTGTAAATAGTATTGTAGTAAATAAATATATTCAACTCAGTCGTTGTCCTGTTGTATTTTTCTGATGTAGAGACTGGAGAGCCATTGAACAGAAAAGTCACAGCTTCTGACATTAGACTGATTGAATTGGATTTACTAATGAATACGTTCTTGTCTCTTTGGAGACTGGTGCCCCATTTTAACAAGAATTTTCTATCTTTATATATTTATATATATATAATAATATATATAATTATATATTTTCTATCTTCCATTGTACGCTTCATCTGTCTGACATTCTCTCAGCATGCCTTACCTTACCTAATAGTAGACCTAGTTGTCTGTAGGATACAGAGTCTGGGACGCTGCTCTTCAGTATCAGTCACTGATGTTCTCACTTTATCAGAGATCGTAAACGCTGACTGAGAGGGAATATTTGTGAATCTTCAGTGAATGACACTGAATTAATAATTAATAATTAAATCATGGTGCTGCTGGTTTACATCAGAGCTCTGAAATATTTTCAGATGCAATAATTGATTCAGTTTTGCTGCAGTTAATAGGTTTACCCTAGATTACTGGTAAAATTATACATAAATGAAAAGATTGTAGGGGCAGCTTTCTGACTAATGTTCTACCAGGGGATTAAACCTAAAACACTGACAAACAAACAAAAACAAAACAATCACACCCACACACATTACAGGTAGACTTTATTTTCCTCCCCAACATTTCAGTGTCATTTTGTGGTGGATAAATAAATAAATTGCAACATATATTTGTGTTATAATATAACATTATTGATAATGCATTTTTGGCATACTTTAACAGATTTAACATAACAACAGACAACGTTACAGAAAAATTTTTGTCACAACTTGTGCAAATAGCATAAAAAGCAGAGAGGGTATGGTCCACATGCAGACGCAGAACAGAATGGTGATACTAAGTAAAAGCAGTTGATGAATCCAAAATCCCGACTTTAGGCAAATTGGTCAAAATCCAGAAAAGGACAGACAAAAACACAAAGTTATAGAAAATACTAAGGCCCAGTTCCAGTCTGTACACCCTCCCCCTACCCACTCTCACTCCATTTACAGATTTGCATGAAGGGTCTGTCACATTAAGTGCCATTCCAAACTAATGACATATCAGTGGGTGTGGGGTACGAAGCCCTTGAGTCTACATCGATGCAGGTTTACAGACCAGACTCCCAGAGAAGTGCAGGACTGTTTGAGCCCAGGGTGGATAAGATACCACACACATACAGTATGAGTTCAGTGCATTTATTTCCAAAGGAAAAGTAACAAGTTGACTCATCTCAAACAGACATTTGACTACTTTCATGCACACATGATGAAATTCTAGGCCACACTATTTGGAGCAAACATGTCACTGTGTACCCAAGAAAACGGATCCCATGATTTTGATTAGTTCAAGTAAATTCAAATTCAAATGTATTTATTGATATCATAACAGAAATCATAACAGTGTTACATCAAGGCACTTTACATATAGAGCAGGTCTTGACCAAACTCTGTAAAGTTATTGAAAGGGGCCCAACAAATCCCACCAAATCCCACCATGAGCAGCATGACAGTGGCTGGAAAAACTTCCATTAGGGGGCAGACAGAGAGAGAGAGAGAGAGAGAGAAAGAGAGAGAGAGAGAGAGAAACGAGTACACAATAGAATACAAGCAAAACATACCGATGTAAAGCGTTATTAATGACACAGAGAGAGAGAGAGATTGGAATTGGGCCTAAGACTAACTGAAGCACAGGAAATGGTCAGATAAAAAAGGTGGATGATTTCAAAATAAAACAAACTACACAGTGCAGGTTGGAAGTCACACAGAGGCAGATCATGTTTCCTCTCTATTGGTGAAACAGCTGTTAAATCTAATTTTGATAATGTTGCAATAGCAAAAGCTACAAACTACTTTTTAAAATGTACAGAAAATAAATTCAAATACCTTCATATTTTATTATCCATTAACCATTATCCATTTAACATTAGCTATTAAAGAGTTAGTATCAGTGTCAGTATACACTAATGACATTTTAAAGTAAAAATTGATGGGATGTAATTTGAAATTGTATGGCAACGTGCTTGTTAAATTGTACACTTGAATCATCATGAATTAAAACGGTTCTATAAATAAATATGAGACAGATGTCTAATGAGCTCCTGGTGTATTCAGCCATCTCACTGCACAGCAGAAAACCTTAGTTAGCCCATGTCTGTGACAACCTCCTGATGTGCTTTGACATTTGACCTTGAGGTATGTGTGTTTGTGTTATTGCTTCATGTGTGTGAGGAATAGACAGAGGGAAAGTAAAACAGAGTGACAGCTGACAGCGCTGCAGGCAGTCAAACAGCAGACTGCCTGCAGCGCTGACATCCCCAAGTCAGCAAGCTCCAACACACACTTAAGCCACCCATGACTGTCCCTGCTCCCTGTGCCCCTCCTAATGTGTGTGACTGTGGCTTTAATAACCCCCTTTATCTGCTGGCCCTTGTCTCTTAAGACTCAAAGAGGCAATCGTTCAAAGTAGATGTTTGCTGCTGCTTCATTCCACAGATGAATTGTTAGATAATCCTTAAAAAGCACTGTAGGTGCACGGTGGGCTTTGGGGTGTGGCTCTTGTGTGACTGACAGATTGTACCACACATGGTGTGCATGTAATAGTTATGAGAGCTTTGTGTTTTCAGTTCTTGAAAGTTAATGATGACATTTTGATTTGCCTGAAAGGCAAAAGGGAAAGACAAGGGTAGAAACTCTGCAGATGATGGATTATATTGTAGCCATGCCTCTACCTGGAGCAAAGACACACAAGGGAGGTGACACAAGAGGAAAAAAAGACAGGGAGAAACACAAAGCATTCAATGGGCAGCTCCTGGCGTCCTACCAAGCGGTCAGGGCGAGCCTTATAGAAGTCATGGAGGAAGGAGTTATTCAAGATGAACCACAGAGGGATCCATGAATGCTACTCAGGACCATAACCCTCCCAATCCACCAGATACTGGAAGCCATGGCCCTGACGTTGAGCGTCAAGAATGCAGGAGACTGTAAAAGCAGGGTGGTCATCAATGACCTGGGCGAGTGGATAGGGTTCAGCTAGAGGGCACAGAACACTTGAGGCTACTGGTTTGATGAGAGAGATATGGAAGGAAGGATGGATCTTGAGAGAGGCTGGGAGTTTGAGATGGACAGTGACAGGGTTAATGACCTTGTCAATTTCATGGGGACCAATTAACCTGGGGGCCAGCTTGTGGGACTCCACCTGGAGAGGGAGGTCAGGTGTCCAGATGAGTATACAGGAGTAGGAGAGTGGCAGCTATCATCCAGGTGCTGATTTCTGGCGGCTGTGATTACCAACACTGCCCAAGCTTCCTTCCAGATCTGTTGACAGCAGTGTAAGTGAGTCTGAATGGAGGGGACCGACATCATCATCATGTACCAGATTCTGGAAAGTTTGTCCAAAAGGCATCACCACATGTTCAAAGTGATCCACTGGTGTATTGAATGCTGTCTTCCACTAATCTCCCTCTTTGATGCTGCAAACTGGAGATGGGACACAACTAATAAATAGCTTTGCTTTTGAGGTTCCTTATCACAGTCGGACAAGATGGCAAAAAATACTCTGCTCAGGCCTTGAGCAGAGTATTTTAGAAGAATGAGAAGCTTTGGAAGATGATGAAGAGGAAGAGTTTTCAGAATATGAGGATGACATTTCTATCAATTCAGCCTGACAAGAAGAGGATGAGATTGACCATCTGCCAGCTCAAAAACAAGCCCCTCATCAGCCAGCCCCAGGATCAGACTCAAGACCAGCCCCATAACTGGCCTCAGGACCCGCCTGTCAGAAACCAGCCAGTCAGCAGTCAGCAAGTGGAGGAATATGAATATCAAAAAATGCTGAAATTGATTGGTCTTCTTGCCCAAGGAATGAGCCACACTGCATGGCTGCCAATGCAGTGTGGCTCATTCCTTTGGCCACACTGCATGGCTGCCAATGTGATAAGGATGCATCCAGATGATTACTCATGTGTAGCCTTCTTTTGAACTTTTCATCCTGGATGCCATCCAGAAAATCATTCTGGATTGTACTAATTTGGAGGGAAGGTGTATTTTTGGATAAAGGTGGAAGGAAGTTGACCAAACCCATTTATATGCATAATTTGGGGTTATTATCTTGTAGCACTTTTCAGATCCAAAGGGGAATCCACAGCGGGATGCAGAAATTGGCAGAGGACTTTTTCATTCAGCAACGTCTCTGGAAAACTCCAGCAGTATTCCCTGGATTATCCACTTTGAACAGAGACAACAGACAAGTTCGACAACAAAGAGACAATATATAAATATAAATAAATAATATAAATATTAAAGCTGGCATCAGGACAGCGTGGTACAAGTGGGTGCAACTCTTGCACCCAGTTTTACAACCCTGGGCCTAATGTCACTGTTGATGAGCAACTGATGCCATTTAGGGGCCACTGGCCCTTCAGGCAGAACATATCATCTAAACTCACAAAATATGAAATCAAGATCTGGGCTGCCTGAGATACTGCTTCATCATATGCATGGAACTTGCAGGTGTTCATAGGGAAGCCAGATGGACAAGCCAAGGAACCAAGGAATGAGAGTCCTGGAAATGACACAGGGACTCAGTGATAACTTTTTAAATTTTTTTTTTTTTGTTTTACTTTTTTACCTTGCACAAGCTGGGACAGGAGCTCTTATCGAAGAAGTTGATGATGGTAGGAATGGTACGGAACAACAAGCCAGAGTTCCCACCTCAGTTGTGACTACAAAGAGCAGGCCCTTCAACTCAAAAAAATGTGAACACTTCACAGGGATAGGAGAATCTTACATTTCTATTATATCATATTTTATCACAAAAAAAGAATAGCACTTTTATTCATAAATGTGATCTAACAGAGATAAATGGCTCATTTTAACCACATATGATATCTATATTGCTTATAACTGGGATAAATCTGCCTTCAGGTGATTCAAAATGCTGCTGTGTGAGTACTGACAGGAACTAGAAAAAGAAACAAAATTTCTCCTGTGTTAGCTTCTCTGCACTGGCTCCTGGTAAAATTCAGAATAGAATTTAAAATCCTTCTCCTCACATACAAAGCCCTTAAGGACCAAGCTCCATCATATCTGAAAGAGCTCATAGTTCCTTATTGTCCCAGGAGTTTTCTTATCTCTATATATGGAGGTTTATTGTGGCTCCTAGAGTCTCCAAGAGTAGAACAGGAGGCAGAGCCTTCAGCTACCAGGCTCCTCTTCTGTGGAACCAGCTACCAGTGTCGGTCCTGGAGGCAGACACTCTCTCTACATTTAAGATGAGGCTTCAAACTGTCCTCTTTGACAAAGCTGATAGTTAGAGCTGGATCAGGTGAACCATCTCTTAGTTATGCTGCTATACACCTAGACTGCTGGGGGATGCACTGAATACCCTACCCGGGAGCAGGTGAGGAGTTGAGCATCAGTTACCATGGTGATTTAAGAAGTGAAAATCCAGAGTGAAATCTGAAGGTACCTGTGTAACCTCAGATCTGGCTTCGTAATTCAGGCCTCTGACCAAGTAATTTATATCACACTAGTAAAGTTTGTGATGGAGAATTGCAAAATTGGATACATTTTGTATAAATTTATAATTGGAAAGCCTGATCATAGAACCACAGCTAAGGAGAAGATCAGAGCTCTGAAAAAGAGAATTCAGACGGCACTGTAATAACTCATTTTTATGAACAGTTCAGGCTCTTCAGTTTGCAGGAGCCAAATTAGGGTTTTCAATTCTTCATTTTAGAAAGACTATAAAAAAGAGCAATTAGAAGTTGAGGGAGAAGGAGGAGAACAGACAGAAGGTACGAGATGAGAAAAGGAGATGAGGAGAGTGCAAGTGATTGAAAAGATGAACAAAGATGGACTAACTTTACTCATGGAGATGAGAAATGAAGAGAAATGTGCTTCAGCCAATTGTGTGTCCTCGAAGTAATGCAAGTGAGCTCATTAGCTAAAGAGCTGCATTTTCTTCAGTAGGCCTCTCCACACTCTCTTCCTTTAGAGGTTGGCTTTAGAAGGTTCAATAGAGACACCTCACACAGCTCAAACATTGAGAGTCCACTCAAGAGTGCTGTTTTATAAGGGCCTCTATTTGGGCTCATTAGAAAAAGTCCCTTTTTGTGCATGGTCTTGTACTTAAGAGAGGGTAAGAGGCTTTGTTGCAGAGGAGTGACTGCATTGTGAGTGTATTGTACTGTCGGAAACAAAAACATGAACTACTAATGTCAGTGTGTGACAGAAAGTGGGTTTTGAGTGCAGTGGGTCTTGATGGCCAATAGACATTGTTGTTTACTAGATATAAAATTCTGCAGTGCATGGCTGGATCATGGGTGTGAACTGAGCATAGTTGGGCAGTCACCCAGACGGCCCTGGTTTTCTGGCTTGTCAGCAGCTGTGAGGAAGATGAGTGGTGCTTCCAATTCATTGAACTTCGCATCCATTATTAGAAATGAACTGCATTCATTAACCTGACTGTATTAATATGATAAAGAGGCAGAGGAATAACTAAACATAATTACATACATTCTCGTCCAGGGTGACAGTTTTGGTCACGTTGTAACTGCCAAATTTCAGTATGTTATGCTGCAAATAGTTGTAGTAAGTTGCTCCTTAGCCTTTTGATTGCAACACTTTGTGTATTTGGTTGTGTGCATTTGATGGAAGGATTCTCACAATGTTTGTGTATTTGGATGTCTTCTGTAGTTCTGTCAGGGTCATCATTAAAAGGAAGCAAATCACATCATATTTACTGGTCATTATAACATTTCCGTCTCTCTGGACATGGCCCCTGTACATTAAAAGGCCTTTGTTTACAAGTTACCACAAGGACACAAACATAATCTTTGCTGTGCATCTTTTAGAGTGCTGCTTTTCATATCACCGTCTCAACATTGTGAGTTAATCTTTTCCATATTTGTTGTCACAAAAAATGCCCCCATGTGGCTCTGAGGAGAAAGGAGTCATATTTAGTCATGACAGTGTTGTAATTTTGTGCACGAGTGTGTGTGTTTTATATCAGAAAATGCCATGTGTGGAAAAATGGTCAACTGTGGACTGACTGAAGACATGGTTTTATACCTGTTTGATGTTTGATCTACTGACTCTTTTGTTTATTATATCTCTTTTCCAACAAAACTAGCGGCTATAAGTGGATATTTATTTTTCCCAGAGGGAAATATTTGATTTTTGTCAGTTTTGCCAAGCTCAGAGTTTCCATGTTAATCATGATGGTGAATGATACATCCTACGGATGCCCTGGAAAGCATCATCAGTGATGTATCCTGGGTTCATCAGGTGTTCCGGGTCTCGCAACATCATACACCCTCACCCTCCTTGTGGGCAGGAGGTGATAATTTTTTTCTCTAATAGTTACAGTTTTATGGCTACTGAGAGTTAAAAGAATAAATGGTTCACTAGAGCTGTGACTCTCTTTCAGACTGGCTACAGGACTGATGAGAGACCTGGGTTTCCTTTTTTCTACTATTAATGGTGAGTAGTAGGAGTTTCTGGCATTATGGAGGCTTTCTTATATGTTATTAAACTTTCTTTCCAGGCTTGGTGAATTTTTTTCTTTGTTGGTGGAACGCCACTTCCTTTCCAGTTTTTGAGATGTTTTAAAGCACGAATTTGCGAATTACACCATGGAACTAGCCTTCTCTGATTCACTGCCTTCTCTTTCAGAAAGGCAACAGTATTGACGATTGTATGCAATGAGGCTGTAGCACTATTCACAATGTCATCAACCTCTGTAGGGGTGAGGATACGGCAGCTATCCTCTATTGTATTGACACATGGCATTGGAGTAAATAACAATGGAATTTCTCCTTGAATTTGGCTACAGCATCATCAGATAGACTCCTACTGCAGTAGATTTTTTCCCCCAGATGCTGTTTAGTCCATTATTGTAAAGTCGTTATTAAAAAATGGTTGGACAAAAGAGGGTTTTGAGGAAATATTATTAGATGTTCAATTTCTAAGCCATACATCAGAACAAGATCGAGGGTGTGATTAAAACAGTGAATGGATTAATTTACATGTTGAGAAAAGCCAATTGAGTCCAATAATGAATCTGTAATGTAAAATGCAGAACTAAGGCTGTCACTGCCAACATCAATGTGAATATTGAAATCACCCACTATAATGACTTTATCTGTACAGAGCACTAACTCAGATAGAAACTCTGAGTAAGGCCCAGGTGGACAATATACTGTGACTAACAAGACTAATTTTTGCATTTTCCAGCTCAGGTGTGAAGACTAAAGTAAGGCTTTCAAATGAGTTGTAACTAAGTTTGGGTCTAGGGTTGATTCACAAGCTGGAGTGAAATATGGCAGCTACCCCTCCTCCTCGACCTGTGTTTTGAGGATATGAAAATTCATATGAGTATGTTGATTAATTTAAACTGACATATTATTCTTGCTGTAACCAGGTTTTAGTCGTACAAACTAAATCAATAAGATGTTCATAAGATGATACGAGTACTTGCACTTCAGAGGCTGTGGAAACTTGACATTGTGTGCATGGTTGCAAGATGTAATCTCTTCTTTTTGTATATTATCTCATGTAAGTATACCCTGCAACATCCTATCCAACCATACAAATGATGGACATAACTGGAAAATTGTAGAGAGGAAAGAGTGCACCAAGACGCACTGTGCGTATTGTGGAAGAGGGAGGCAGGCCTCCTCTAAAAACTATACTCAAATGATTAACCTTCTGTGCTAGATCATGCTTGAAGTGCAACAGTGCCTGAAGTGCACTTGAAAGACATTCATACTAGTGAAGTTGATCGAACATCTTGGACTTGTTTATGCATATGAATCAAAGTTTAGTATTACCTGTGGTGTAGGTGGTTGCCAGTCAATGTTTTCCCAATTCCATTCTTTTCAAAAAGATGTGTACAGGAAGCACAGATTCTTTGTATTGAGGCCTTCTTCTGATCATAAATATGACTGTCATGGCTAAGAATCCATAGTACAGCAACACAGCTTGTTCAATATGCAGAGAAAGAAAACCTTTTACAATCATTTTTACCAACAAGACATCAAATGTCTTCTTTGTTTTTTCAAAGAAAACTATGATTCCTTCCTATTCCTTCTAATCGTCTTGGAAAAAAGTTGCTTTGATATTTCAAAGTGCCCTGAAGTTAAAGAAGTTGTTAGACCAAGATGGACTATACAAAACCTGTGTATTACACGCTCAGAGGCTCTTCAAAGCACAAAATAGGACTCTATTCTATTCCTATGTTTCTATCTGCAAAGTTTTAAAGAAAGGCTGTTCTCATTAGGATGTCTGGGATGAAATACTATCCGAAAATAATGAGGTCAAAAATTAAAGAAATAACTGTAGACAACATCCAATGAAGCCACAAGGGGGTACAAGCCAGTGCCTTATTGCGCCGGTCCCAGACCCGGATAAATACAGAGGGTTGTGTCAGGAAGGGCATCCGATGTAAAACTTTTGCCAAATCAAACATGCAAATCAAATCAATGACTTCCATACTGGATCGGTTGAGGCCCGGGTTAACAACGACCTCCATCGGTGCTGTTCACCTACAGGTTGCAGGTGGAAACTTGGCTACTGTTTGTGGAAGAAGGAGGGAAGGAAGGTGTGTCCGTAGGAAGAGAGAGAAGAGGAACGTGAAGAGCCTAGGGCTGAGAGTAGGGACTTTGAATGTTGGAACTATGACAGGAAAAGGTAGAGAGTTGGTTGACATGATGCAGAGAAGGAAGGTAGATATACTGTGTGTCCAGGAAACCAGGTGGAACGGCAGCAAGGCTAGAAGTTTAGGAGCAAGGTTCAAGTTGTTCTATCATGGTGTAGATACGAAGAGAAATGGAATAGGAGTTATCTTCAAGGAGGAGTTTGTTAGAAATGTCCTTGAGGTTAAAAGAGTATCAGATAGAGTGATGAGTCTGAAGCTCGAAATCGAAGGTGTGATGTTCAATGTTGTTAGTGGGTATGCGCCACAAGTAGGATGTGAGTTGGAGGAGAAGAAGAAATTCTGGTTGGATCTTGATGAAGTGATGCAGAGCATCCCTAGAAATGAGAGAGTTGTCATTGGTGCAGACTTGGGACTGCATCAGAGATCATCTCTGAGCCCCTCCTTGTTCGCTATGGTGATGGACAGGCTGACAGATGAGGTTAGACAGGAATCCCCATGGACTATGATGTTTGCAGATGACATTGTGAGAGGAGTGAACAGGTGGAGGAGAAGCTAGAGTTAATATCTGTCAATATCAAGGCATTTCTGTTTTTGATGAAGATTCCTCTGGTACTCAAGATGTCTCTGTTCCTGATGAATATGTTTCTGTTCCTGATGAAGATGTCTTTGGTTGTGAAAGAGGCCTAACTTGTACTGATGAAGACATCTCTTATCCAGATAAAGACATCTCTGTAGACTAATGAAGATTCCTCTGTTCCTGATGAAGATGTCACTGTACCCGATGAAGACATCTGTGGTTGTGATGAAGACCTAATTGGTGGCTGTAGTTGAATGAAGACATCTCAGGTCTTGATGAAAACCTTACTGGAACTGATGAAAATGTCCCTGGTCCCCAAGAAGATGTCCTTTTTACTTCATTAAGACGTCTCTGGTCTGAAAGAAGATGTCTGCTCCCGATGAAGTAGTCTGTTTAGCCTAATGAAGACATCCCTGGTCCTGATGAAGACATCTCTGTACCTGTTGAAAGTGTCCCTTGGCCCAATGAAGACATCTCTGTACCTGATGAAGGTGTCCCTGGTACTGATGAGTCTCTTTTCCTGATTAAGACGTCTGGACTAAAAGAAGATGTCTGCTCCTGATGAAGTTGTCTGTGTAGCCTAATGAAGACATCTCTGGTCCTGGTGAAGACGTCTATGTTCCTGATGAAGACCTAACTGGAATTGATGTCTCTAGTCCTCATGAAGATGTCCACTGCCTTCATCAAGTCATCTCTGGTCCAAATGGAAATGTCCATGGTCTTAATAAAGACTTCTCTGGTCTGAATGAATATGTCTATGGACATGATGAAGACATCTCTGTAGCATAATGGAGATGTTTCTGGTTTTGATGAAAATGTATCTTGACCTGAAGAAGATGTCTCTGGTCCTGATGAAGACATGTCCGTATCCTAATTGAGACATCTCTGTAGCCAAAGTAACAAAGATATCTCTGTTCCTGGTGAGGACATCTATGGTCTTGATTGACCTTACTGGAACTGATGAAGATGTCTCTGGTTCTCATGAAGATGTCCTTTTTACTTTATTAAGACGTCTCTGGTCTGAAAGAAGATGTCCCTGGTCCTGATCAAGACATCTCTGTAGCCTAATGAAGACATCTCAGGTCCAGATGAAAACATCTCTGGACCAGATAAAGGTGTTCCTTGTCCCATTAAGGATGTCTCAGGTCCTGATGAAGACATCTCTGGAGCCTTTTGAAGACATCTCTGGTCCTGGTGAAGACGTCTATGGTCTTGATGAAGACCTAACTGAAACTGATGAAGATGTCTCTGGTCCTCACGAAGATATCCTTTTTGTTCATTAAGATGTCTGTGGTCTGAAAGAAGAGGTCTGTGGTCCTGATATAGACATCTCTGTAGCCTAATGAAGCTGTTTCTGGTCCTGATGGAAAACATCTCTGGTCCTAATGAAGACATCACTGTCCCTGATGAAGACATCTGTGGTTGTGATGAAGACCTAATTGGTATTGATGAAGATGTTTCTGTAGGCTAATGAAGACATCTCTGCACCTGATGAAGGTGTCCCTGGTCCTGATGAGGACGTCTCTTTTCCTGATTAAGATGTCTCTGGTCTAAAAGAACATATCTGCTCTTGATGAAGTCTTTGTAGGCTAATGAATACATCTAAGGTCCTTTTGAAGACATCTCTGTACCTGATGAAGGTGTCCCTAGTCCCGAGGATGTCTCTGGTCCTGATGAAAACATCTCTGGTCTCACGAAGAGGTTGATTGTCTTCATTCAGATATTTCTGGTCCAAATTAAGATGTATCTGTTCCTCAAGAATCATTTCTGTTTATTATGAAGATGTTTCTGATCCTGATGAAGTCTTCTATGGTAGTGAGAAAACCCAAATTGATGAAGACGTGTCTATAGCCTAATGAAGACATCTCTGTTCCTGGTGAGGACATCTATGGTCTTGATGAAGACCTTACAGGAATTGATGAATATGTCTCTGGTCCTCATGAAGATGTCCTTTTTACTTCATTAAGACATCTCTGCTCTAAAAGATATCTGCTCCTGATGAATTTGTCTTAGCATAATGAAGACATTCCTGGTCCTGATGAAGACATCTCTGTACCTGATGAAGGTGTCCCTGGTTCTGATGAGGATGTCTCTTTTCCTGATTAAGACGTCTCTGGTCTAAAAGTTGTCTGTGACATCTCTGGTCCTGGTGAAGACATCTATGTTCCTGATGAAGACCTAACTGGAATTAATGTCTCTGGTCCTCATGAAGAAGTCCATTGCCTTCATTAAGTCGTCTCCAAATGGAAATGTCCATGGTCTTAATAAAGACTTCTCTGGTCTGAATGAATATGTCTATGGACGTGACAAAGACATCTCTGTAGCATAATGTGTAATGTTTCTGGTTTTGATGAAAATGTCTCTTGTCCTGAAAATGATAACATGTCTGTAGCCTAATGAAGACATCTCTGTGGCCTAAAGAAGACATCTCTGTTCCTGGTGAGGACATCTATGGTCTTGATGAAGACCTTACTGGAACTGATGAAGATGTCTCTGGTCCTTATGAAGATGTCCATTGCCTTCATTAAGTTGTCCATGGTCTTGATGAAGAGGTCTCTTGTCCTGATGAAGACAGCTGTAGTCATGATGATCTAAATGTTACTGATGATGATGTATCTGTAGGCTAATGAAGACATCTATGTTCTTGATGAAGACATCGCTGGATCGATGAAGATATCTGTACCTGGTGAAGGTGTACCTGGTCCTGATGAGGATGTCTGTTCTTGATTGAGATGTCTCTGGTCTGAATGATGTTTCTGGTCCTGATGAAAATGTCTTTTGTCTGGAAGAAGATGTCTCTGTTCCTGATAGACATCTGTGGTCCTGATAAAGACATCTCTGTAGCCTAATGAAGATGTTTATGGACCTAATGAAGACATTTCAGATCTTGATTAAAACGTCTCTGTTGCCTAATGAAGATGTCAGTGGTCCTGATAAAGACATCTCTGTAGCCTAATGAAGATGTTTATGGACCTAATGAAGACATTTCAGATCTTGATTAAGACGTCTCTGTAGCCTAATGAAGATGTCAGTGGTCCTGATGAAGACATCTCTGGTCTTGATGAAGACCTAACTGGTACTGATGAAGATGTCTCTGCTCCTCATGAAGACATTTATAATCTTCATTAAGATAACTCTTATCCTAATTAAGGCATATGTGGTCCTGATTAAGATGTCTCTGTAGCCTAATGAAGACATCTCTTGTTCCAATGAAGACGTGTCTGGTCCAGACAAATAAAGTTCATAGTAAAATTTGATTTCACAGATGAAGATGAGCCCACCAGTGAATTTGTTTTGTTTTTGTTATTTTCTCAGCCTTGCCTTATAACTTGGCACAGTCAATGATTGTGTCTGTGATGTTTGTCGGGAGTGACTTCATCCATTTATGGCTAATCATGTGGGTGGCAATGAGCATGAGCAATGAGCAATCATGAACCCATCTTTCTTGAAGAGTGAGATTTATATAACGGAACCATGCATACACATAGTTTTATAATTCTGATGAATGTGTCAGAATTATAAGGGCTTTTTGTGGACACAGTTTTCAGAGATTTATTCTTCTAAATTGTCTACATTTTCTTTGTAAAAGTCACACTACATTATAGTCATTACAATACATTATCAACAACCTCTGTGGGATAGGGTTAGCGGGGTCTCGGTGCTCAAAATGTTGGTGAAAAGCACCATAAACCCTCAGCAGCCTAATTACTCCTCCACAATAGAGGGTTTTATCATTGATAGCCCTCATATGACAACAAATGCCACTAGTCACGTGATATCAAACTAAACAGACATATGAGCATTGGCCACATGTCATCAAACACCTTAAGTGTCTCAGTCTGTCAGTCATGGTGTCGACATTATAGTAAAATTGAACACTTCCTGTGTCCGTTGTGGTTTCAGTTGATTCTCTTTTAATTGACCTTATCTGAAGCCTCTAGCCTTTGACCTTGTCCAGTGCCCAGTGAACAGGCTGTTGGTAAAATGATGATGAAAATTCAGCACAATTCCAGAGCAGCAAGTCCAACAGCCAATTCAAAAAACAATATGTAAGTTATATTTAAAATAACTCGGACAACTCAAAAACAACTCACTATCAGGTTTTATGGTCATGCTCGGACAGACAGAGAAACACTGAATTTAAAAAATGGTATTTGAACATATCTACTCTCTTTGAAAAGGGCTGATCTTGCAGTATAGCTGTCTTGTAAATATATATATTCTCTTCTAACACTGCACAATTCATTATTGATTAAACATCTTCTTCAGCTCCATTTTCCATTTTTTTTAACAATTTTAGAAAAGGTTGTTCTTAGATTTTTTTTTTTTGAATTAGCAACAGCAACTTCATTTCACTTAAAATGTGACACCAATAGGAAAACACACATACACTCATACAAACACACACACTTCTAAATTCATTCAGTTGAGTGTTTGCCATTGTATTTATTCACAATCCATGATCTTTCTAAGTCCAAAGCTGATTCCCATGGCAGCAGCAATAAGTGCACAAATACAAACAAGGACATGCAAAAACACAGCTGACGGCCTGTCACAGCTTCAAGCTGTTATTCAGAGAAGAGCTGCTTCTGCTCCCATGATGGGAATTAACAAATGCTACAAGGAATTAGTGTTTCTTGGCACTGTACAAATTAACTTGTTCTGCTCTGTCTCTTTGCAATACATGCAGCTCCTTGATACGACTCCATTTGGGTGCTATTTGTGTGTGTGTGTCAGTGTGTGTGAAAGAGAGTAAGAGAGACAGTTTTTGTGTGTGTGTGTCTCTGGGGATTAACAGAAATTAGGCATGGCAAAGCCCGATGTCAGACAAATTTCTCTGGGTGATTTCATCCATACAGAAACAATGTAAGGAGGGGAGACATGCCAGATGCACACACACACACCTATACAGATACACAACACATATGCACATGCAAGTTTGCAACTTGTCAGATGTCCCACTCCATAGATGAACATACACAGTCAGGCACAATGAATCCTTATTTTTTCTTTCACAGGTTTGTACCTGGAGGTTCGAACAAACAAAGTCTCTCTCAATTTCATTTCCCCTCATGCACCCTCACACTTCATTCATTCCAACACACCCACACTTCGCATAACCCTAGCAGTCTCCTGCTAGCCTAATGTCAAACCCACTGTAAACACCTGTCTATGTGACTAGACAAAATAGTAGCACCCAGTCATTGGTGAAGGTCATTTGCTTTTAGCAGGTCAGGGCAGCACCAGAAAGAGGGTCAGTTATCCACAAAGCGACATCCCTGCTCACAGTGAAAGGCATGGGTAAGGGATAAGAGACAATTCATCAATGTCCACTCATCTTTCTGGCAAACACAAATGTCTTGACAAGGCTCGCTTTTGTGACTTCTGATTCCTTCATCCGCACATCATTGGCACTGGCATTAATAGCTACAGTGTTGCAGTTGGAGCTGGTGGTGGAGTATACCTGGGTTCCCTGATTGTCCCTATGTAATGCCATCACCCTTAAATTAGCCTGGCTGGTGATGTTAGTCTAATATTGTGGGTAATGGATTCCCCTATAACCCTGTCACCAGAGGTGAAGGAGAAACACACGCAATCAGGACTACCAACAGATCTCACAAGGGTTGAATAAGCGGTTTGCAGTCAGCAGAGGCGGCAGCAGACCAGGCCATGCAACCAGTCGCTTGATCCTTTCTACGCTAGGTTACAGGGATGCCACTCTGTGATCTCTGATGGTGCATGAAGAGGTGCAGATAACAGCCAAAGTGAGACTAACTTAGTGGCCAGTGACTGGTAATGGACAGCAAGAATTTATTAATCAGTGGTAGAATTACAAGGATTTTAAAGTAGGTAAAGGAGAAAAGAATGTAGAACACTTGTTAAACTCATGGAAATCAATGTGTCACAGGAAGCTCCAGAGGTTATTGTTACAGCCCTCATCTTTACTGCAAGATGACTTGCACAAATTAGCGCACATGATCTTAATAGTTGGTGGAGACAAACTAGAACTATAAGGAGACTGAAAACATTCTGCACTTTAATCTCAGTCCAATAGGCTGGATAACTGAGCAAAATCACCAAGAAATACAAACATCCAAAATATATATGAACTGTTAGGGTGGGTGTCCGTGCTAACATGCAACAAAGTTGTGATGACATAGACTACCACAAGCTGTGCACACAAGAATCCTGATAACTATATTTACCAGCATTCATTTCATGTAAATGCATTCTATCTCATAGATCAATAGCTCTGTGTTTATTATTGTTACCATGGTGACAAATGTCTGGTACGCCTGCTGCTGGTAACAAATATCATGTTTTCATCTGCATCACGAACATGTCCCAGGTTTGAAGTCATTTAGTTCATTCCAACTCAATTAGAAAAATTTTTAACATAAAAACATCTGGATTTGATTTTGACACAGGATGAAAGAGCTTGACAATTTTGTAAAAATGCAGGACATACTTCTACTTCTAACAGTAGTACAAGCACTGCACAAATTCTTTCTGGGATAATAATGCCTCTTTGCACCAGAGCTTCATATCTTACGTTGTAAATTGTTGTAAGTTGCAGACATCAATCATTCAAAATGTTGTTTTTGGCTTGTGATTTGTGTGTACAGAGAGGTACAGAGGGAGAGATTTATTGACACACAAACAGACCAATCAGTAAAGTTGAATCAGTTGATTTCAGATGCATGGTGCGTTGTGTAGGTTCTTTTTTAACCTTTTTAGTGAAATTGTCCTCTTTGATGTTTTGTGGCTCTCAGGTGTATATATTTTATGTGTCTGTTCATAACAGAGAAGAACACCTCATCTGCCAGCCTGACAAACAGGATGTGATGCTTCACCAGTTGTTCCCACAGGAAGAGCTTCCAGGGCCACCGATTACTGTTTGAGATAGCAGTTGATGGTGATGATGGATTTAAATTGAAGCCACACCTGTGTATCAAAAGATGGCCTTGCTCATACTTCACCACTTCCTGCCCTTTATGTGACATCATTGCCTCTTCACATCCTGTTCTGAATGTCACAACATTAGCTTCAAGGACAATTTGGACACTGAGGCTCCCAGGAAGCTGTCTGTTTCCTGACCTGTAACAAAAAAGTCCAGAGGTTAGAAATGAAATGGAACGCAGGACATAAGAGGGACAAAAAACATGATTGTCTATTGCACTGTGTATTTATCCAGGGAAGATAATCCACAGCAATAGTTTCTGTGGAAGCATGTTGCATTAGCTTGCACTCACTGACTACTGCCAATATGAAAACAATCAAAAAATGTAAAGGACCCACTGAAAATGAGGAAATCCTACAAAACAGAAATTTCTAAATGCTTGGAAATAAATAGTCATGGTATTTAGTATTGTTGGTGACAGCAGCAGCACCCCACTGACCACAGTGAAGAGGACCAGAGCACCAGTCAATCCAATGAAAACAAAAATTAAGATCTGTGCAGATGAAGCAGTAGGCAGACGTCACCAACAGTAAAATGATTCAGGTTTTGGTCACAGAGTATCTTTAATTTGCCCGAGTGCTGACTTACCAATATATGTGCTGAGAATTTTGTGTTGTGATGAGCTCAAACCTCACATTAAATTAAGGAATAAAACACACTAAAATAGTTATGCTATGGTTATATTTACTGTATTATCTTTATTTGCTTATATTTACACAATTTTAAATCTTATGTTGATACATGAAGTTAGTTCAAATGAGTGGTGTTACTTCTTCAGATATACAAGCAGAACTAAGCAGAACTACAGCTTCAGATCCAGATTCTTTATCCTGAATGTGCAAAACTCCAAATAAAGCTACTCTCCTCTCTGCTTGACCAGATCCAGTGGGCTCACGGCCATGAAAGATGACAGAAACTATCAGTATTTTAACACAGTTAAAAATACTTAAAAAAATATTTTTAACATAGTTAAAATGCAGGATTTTGACATCAAGAGTTCAAAAGACTGTGGCTTGAAAGTGGTTAGAGAAAGGCTTACTGTAAATGAGAAAAAGATTATTAGTACAATTGCTGTTATTACATGACTGATCATCATCTCCTAAAGGCAGATATTTTCCTTCCTTCCGCTATCCCCCCAAACACTTAGAACAGGAACATGACATATTTTTGAGCTAGAATCATAATAGTGTATGTCTGTCGACTAGTGGTATAGAGTACAAATGAGATTTGGCACTGTAACTGGAACTAAATTTTTCAGTATGTGACAATTTTGCAACTTTGTTGTGAACAACAAAGTTAAAACAGGTGGAGGTCAAGCTGGCTTCAGAAATAATACCCCTATTCTTCTCAATTTTCTTGTAGTATTCCTAAATGTTGTAATTTTAATGAATGATACCTTGTGGATTTGAGAATAGCAAAAGTAAAATAAATATATACATTTTTATTTAACTTTAGATTAAATTTTATGTGTAGAATAGGTTAATTTATTAATTTTCTTTGGTAATAAGGTACTGTCATATTAAAAGCCTGGCACCTGGCAAGTTTACTCCAGTTAAGATGAGGAACAGGGACTGGACTGTCTGTGGATTCCTACGGTTTTTGTACCATGCCCTGTCATGATTAATTTATATTTTAACAAAGACAAGTCAGTGGATTTTACCTGCTTGTGACACTTTGTATTTTTACAATGGAAGCATGGTGTTACAGTGGTGGTGGTTAGCACTGCCACCACACAACAAGAAGGTTCTGGGTTCGATTTCTGGGTCTGGGGCCTTTCTGTGTGGAGTTTGGATGTTCTCCCTGTGCCTGTGCCTGTCCCCAGCTTCCTCCCACAGTGCAAAGACATGCACACTTCGGTTCATCTGTCCAGGGTGTACAGTGTCAGCTGGGATTGGCTCCTGATGAATAAGCGGTATAGATTATGGATGGATGGACTATGGGAGCAGAGTGTATTATTGTGTGGAACTACACAAACTTGTGTAAGTTGTGACTTCCAGCTAAACATTTCTGCAGAAACAGTCATGTTTGGAAATAACCATATAACTGATTCAACACACAAGGACAGAAGTGTCAACAAAGCATAATATTAAAGGCTTAGTTGAACATATCACTTAAATTACATTTGCTTTTGTATCACTAATTACGTTAAAAGATTGATACCATTCTGATTTCTGCATAAATATGTAAAAACCAACCCATACCCATACATGATTCAAAGACATGAGAATCTCTACAATAACATCAATCTCCTACACTCTTCTTAAAACTTCTTAAAATGACCTGTTTTGTTAGTTCTGTATTATTTTTGTAGAATGTACTATACAATAAGGTGTTTCAAATCATTGTCCACCTCACAAAACTTAATCCAAGTGAGCTCAAGTCAACTATTCCTCATGTCATGTGTGATTTACAGCGGGGAAAATAAGTATTGAATGTGTCAACAACTTCCTAAATACTGACAGATTTCAGGTTTCTTGGCTTTCCATGCCTTTTTGCACCTCCTTTTCTTCATGTGTTCAATACTTATTCCCTGACTCATTCCACTTTATTACACATACCTTAATTTAAGGACATATATGTTTAGATGTCTTTGCACATGTGAATTACTTGGGTTGTTACCAACATCTGGTGAAAATTAAAAAATGTCAATAGCCCCATCAGAAATATATTCACTGAGAAAAATGTTGATGCGTTCAATACTTATTTTCCCCACTGTATATTCCAGTACATGTGCTGTTCTTCAATCAAAGTCCATCCCTGCTATCACACTTGCTTGCAATGTGCTGAACATGTGGTGAGTGTGTAGAAAACATAGGACAAAAAACTTGTTTAGTTACCAGACAAAGAGGTTTTGATAAGGAATAGAACAGACTGCAATGAATTAGGTGTTGTCAAGGCACACACAACAGGGTGGGCAGTGGTTCTATGAGGATTTTTGTTAACACACATCAACAGTCACTCTCTGATGACCAAAGTCTGGACTCATTGGCACCAGCAGCATGTGTGTGGGTGTTGGGGGTGCCCAGGTCAGAGGAGAGGTGATGAAATAAATTTACTATGAAAGTCTTCAGGTCAACACTGTCCATATGGTAGTGCAGAGAATGACACAGTGAGGCGACGTCTGATCTTTCAGTGAATGGTTTCCACAGCTCTTCAAAGCCAAGAGGCTATTCACTGCTGTCAAAGTGCCTATTGTTATCTGAGTTCTGACCCCTATGACTCTTGATTAACACAGAGGCTTAACCCACAAAGATGGTAAACTTTTAACCAGTACATTACTATGGTAACCAGTGCTGTGTAACAAACCTGCTCTGGAACAGGATCCAGTTCACTAAACTAGATAATCAGCATTTCTGCAGGATGCTCAACGGGACAAGAAGACTGCAATCCCTCTAGTGACAGAATAAAATCCTCGGTCTTGTTTTTTAGGTGAATTGCATTAGTACACTGTGTAAATGTGAGTTAATGAAATTGTCTGACCAAAAGGTGGTGGCACAGATCATGGCAAACAAACAACAACTGTGCAACAACCTTAAGACACAGATATTTCACGGAACAAAAAGAAGTTTGATTGAAGGAAAGATGTGGCTTCCACTTCAGTATCTTACTAACAATTAGCTTTAACTGAGTAAGCACAACTTACCTTGCTTGTTGTGATGGCACTGATTGAATTACTAAATTGTAGCAGAGAAATATGCTTGTTTCTTGAACAATATAAGACCAGGAGAAAAAGTCCCAAATTGTCTGTGCACATACACAAATAAGCTAAATGAAATTTACACCCATCAATCCTGTCACTATAATGAGTCCATGTTGTCCATTAATATTTTGTACTAAATTATATAAAATGTCATTTAGTAAAACATATTATATAACATCCAGTGCCTAGGAATAACCCTTGTTCTGAGGCAGGTCTCATTATGTTGCAATAGCTTAAAATGTCCCTGTTGTTGTTGAGTTTTGGTCAATACCATCACACATTTAAAAAAAAAACAGTAATTGTTGTGGTCAGTTAAAATGCTGGGGTTCCCTCTACCATGTCCCTTTTCTTCCTGCCTTGAGAACAATTGAAGTATTGGTTGAGAAGTAGTATAAAAAAAAAAAAAAATTAGAGACTTTCTGAGGAATACCTTAGAGTGTTGGCTTGTCATAGACAACCAGAACTGAACTGAGCAGAAATGGGGCTGAATAAAGCCTTTACTATTTTCACCTTCATAGGCCAAATGTTGGTTTGGGTGGCAGCATGTCTACTTGTTCCAAGCACAGGTAAGGTGTATTTAAGGTGCTTCTATCAACCAATGTTCATTGTGGAGATCAAATAAAAAAAAATTTAAAAAAAGATTAATCTATTTAAACTAAACTGTGTAATGAATGAAGGTTGGTGAAACCTGTTTTTATATTGTCTCAGCATGGGTGCACATGTCAGGAAGTGAGATTAAAGATTGACTAATCAAACCTTTAAGAATAATTTGAAAATGTCTGTGTAAAGTAAAGAAGAAATTAGTAACTGTTAAGAGTCAAAATAGTTGATAAGTTAATTGAAAATAATTTTATAGGAGTCTGTCCGTTTGTACATTTGATACCGGTCAATTTCTTATGCTAGGCATTTATATATCTATTAGATAGATGTTACTTGCCTTGTTGATTTCTCCTTTGTCCTGTCTTCAGTAACTGGAAGGAAACAGTTTTCTCATTATCCTCTTATGATACCACAGTATATTCTACTTGGAGCTGCTGGAGGGCAGCATCAAACTAATCATATTTTACTGTAGACTAAGGTGAAAACATGTGTTTTTAACAAATGACCAGAATAATAGCATTGTTTAACCAGTATATTAGTACCATCACAATGCATGGGTTAGTCTAGGCAAATTAATGTGGCAAAAGCTACAGTAAAGCTGCTGTTTGTGCTAACTTTGTTGTCTGATATCTGAAGCAGAAAAATAATTCAATGAGAGCAGTTCAATAGTTGTGTGTGCATTAAAATGTGGAATGCAGCTTTAATGATAATGCAATATTTTACATTGATGCACTTCACTTTTCATTTAGGTGCACCAGAATATAATTTAGGTTGAGCCAATATTTCCCATAATGTTTTTGACATCATATTAATACCTTTTTTACATTACCTTTCATCAAATGGTGTTTTGGACAAACTGAGAGTCTGAAACAGATGAGGCTGTATCTGTTGAAGTGTTAGGTCAAGATTAGGCCTCTTACCAAATGATGTTGATGTTACTATAGTAAAATAAAAATAAATAAATAAAATACTACTATTACTACTACTACTACTACTAATAATAATAATAATTATAATAAACAAATTTGTCAAAATTGTCATAGTTAGATAGTTAGTATGTACACAAAATTACAAATCCCACTTAAAGTTACTGAGTATTGTGATGAGTGCTGACTCATCAGGTTCACTGTCTTGTCTTTGAACATTTTCCTGCTTTCCTGCCCTTTCTTATTGCTTTTGTGTTACCCAGGATTAATAGAAATGGTTCTGAAGAACAATGTCAAACATAATAAATATCATATTAATTTGTGAACTTCACATATGAAGCAAAGAGGTCAAAGAGCTTCAACTACCAGACAAAAACATTTTTAAGGGCTAAATTGTCACCACAAGGAACCTTTTGCAACACTATCTAAATGGACCAAAAACTTTAGAAAAATCCACATAACAAGACAGTACATCATTGGCAGTGTATCTTTGCAACAGTTTGGCACAAACAACAAAACAGTGAATATAGAGCAGGTGTAGGCAAATAATTCTCCCAAGGGGCCCCATGAGAAACTGGGACTGTTGTGGCGAGCTGGGCCGATAGGTTGGACTCAATTCTGCATGGTTTTGATAAGGTTCTACTGGTAAGAGTGGATGTTACAATTAGACAATGAAAATGTGAAGCAGGAATAGTCAAAAGTCCAATTGTTATATCACCATTTAATCCACATTCTCAAAACAAATTGTGAACAAAATGTGCCTTGCTTTGTCTCTGGATGTGTAAAGCTTGATAAAAAGTCCTTGTTGCTTTTGCAGCTTAGCTAGCAAAACTTCAGATGTCTGTGCCCACTCTGCACCAGTCAAGTTCTTGAGTTTCTCTGCATGTTTAGACTCCGAAAGGCAATTCAAATTACAATCTTTAAACACAGAGATCTGTTTAATGCAAACCAAGCACATGGCTTTACCTTTGACTTCAGCAAACAAATACATGTATTGTTAAAATCTGTCCATCATATACATGTACAACCATAACTGCTCCCATTAGACCACATACATACATGCAATGTCCTGTTCCTCCTAATTTATCACTTATTATTTATTTTTCATTTTTATTCCCTTTTTTATTCCCTCCCTTTTACCTTTCCTTTTTTTTACCTTTGTACCCTGTTTATTATTTTCCCTTTGTTTTTTTATTCTGTGCTGCCGCAACACTGCAATTACCCACTGTGGGACAAACAAAGGAATTTGAATTGAATTACTGGTTCTACTGGAGAACTTCTGCACCCCGGGTGGGCGATGATGAAGAGAGAATGTGATTGGTTTAGATCCGTGATCGAAACTCAAGTGGTGTTCTGTTATTGGACTTCTGTGCTAGTCACAATTTAACCATAACTAACACCATGTTCAAGCATAAGTTGGCTCATAAGTGCAATTGGTATCAGAGCACAAAATAGATGATCGACTTTGTGGTTGTATCATGACCTGCAAACGTATTTCTTGGACACTCGGGTGAAGGTGAAGGTGCAGAGCTGTCAACTGATCACCAACTGCTGGTGAGTTGGATCAGATGGCAAGGAAAAGTGTGGGACAGACCTGGTAAACCCAAGCAAGTAGTGAGGGTGAACTGAGAACATCTGGTTGAGGTACCTGTCTGAAAGGTCTTCACAACTCAAACCACCAGAAGAGTTTTTCATGCATCCCGGGGGAGGTTGGAGACATGGAATCTGAGTGGACCATTTTCAAATCCTCCATTGCAGAAGTGGCATTTGGGAGCTGTGACTTCAAGGTTGTCGGTACCTGTCAAGGTGGCAGCAGTCACAGAAGCAAAAAGTTCAGTGAGACAGAAGGAGGTGGACATTTGTTTGGCCTTGAGGAAATTATCGTTTGGTGATTTAGGATGGGGAAGCATGGTTCAATTCAGGCTGTGCTCAGTTACGGAGGGGAACTGCTGATGGAGATATAGTTGAGTGGTGGAAAGAATACTCCTGAACTCTTGAAGCTTACATGGAGGACAGGTTGTTCTTGCAGAGGTTGCTGATGTAGTCAAGAAGCTCTTTGATGGCAAGGCGCCAGTTTTGGATACATCCTAAGATGCTGAAAGCTTTGGACATTGTTGGGCTGTCATGACTGACCTCTTCAACGTCACATGCCAAGGTCAACAGTTCATCTACTTTTGGAACCTCAGGATTGCATCTCTGGTCTTCACAGATGATGTGGTTCTGTTGATTTCATTAGAGCGTGACCTCCAGTGCTAATTGGAGCAGTTTAAAGCCGAATGTGAAAAGTGGCTGAAATGAGAATCAATGAGAAAAAAATTAGAAATGAGAATCAGCAGATCTGAGGCCGTAGTTCACAGCTAGAAAAAGGTGGACTGCTTGCTCCATTTGGGGGTTGAACTATTGGCCCAAATGAATGAGTTTAAGTATCTCAGGGTATTGTTTATGAGTGAGGCTAAATTGGAGCAGGATTGACAGATTGATCTTAAATCTTAAATCCATCCACTTTCACCTTCCCAAGATGCATAATAGCATCACATAGTTGCTACAGATTTGTCAGCTGCACATCCATGATGCAAATTCTCCTCTCACCTCTGAACAAAGCATTTTGGCCCAGAAAACCCCTGCTCACTGGATACTTTCTCTTTTTCTGACCAATCCATGTAAACCCCAGAGATAGTAGTGCATGAAAATCCCACCAGATCAACAATTTCTGAAATACTCAGAATAGCTTGTCTGGCACCAACAATCATGTCACGTTCAAAGTCACTTAAATCAATTTTCTTTCCCAACTTGACATTCGGCAGATCATCTTGACCATTGCTCTATGCCTAGATGTATAGAGATACTGCCATGTGATTGGCTGATTAGATATTTGCATTATCGAGCAGTTGAAAAGGTGTACCCAGTAAAGTGGTCAGTGAGTGTCCATCAAAGGTTTACAGTGTGCCATTCCACTCGATTTCTGAGGGAAATATTCCATTAGTTACTTTTAAGAAGATGCTTGTACAGAGTGGATCATAAAATAAACTTTTAAAATACACCACATTGTTAACAATTAAACCAGTGTTTTTCTTTTTGGCTTCTGATGTCAGACAAAAAGCATTGTGTAGTTACACTTCAGAGGTATTCAGATGTCTGAGTCATCTTTTATACAGGCACAGTAGGAACAGGTATAAGTTTTAACCAGCTAAGACTGTAACACATGCTGGCTGGCAGCAATGGTATTTTTCATTTATTGGAACATGAATAGATTTAGAAATGTTTTTCCACTGGTCAGTGTTAGAGTTTAGAAAGTACTTGTCTTGTTCCCATGTTGTACCCTGCTGTTTTCCCCTGTCCTGTTATTGAATGTCCCCAGTTTGTCCCCATCGTCTGTCTGATTGTTTTGTGTGTGTCTGGCTGGGCATAGCAGACCTACTTTCTCCTTCTCCTTCCATTCATCTTCCTCTTTGATTGCCACAAGCCACTCTGCCAGTATAAGATCCTGGTCCTGCTCCCCTGTCTTTGTCAGTTTATTTTGCACCACACAGTGGTAATTTTAGCCAGGTCTCTTGAGGTTTCTCTTTGTAGAATCTGTTTAATCTGGACTCTCAGAACAGAACAACAGAACAGTTTAGGCATGTGCAGCCCAGAAGTCTTCACCAGTACTGCTCCCACTCCAGCTCAACTTCTATACTGCTCCATGAATTCTCTCTTTTACCAGATAAGAGATTGTGAATGCCAAACCTTAACCCCTTAACAAGCCAGTAAATCTGAGGTGCTCTGTACTCTGCCCTGATTGTGTGTTAGTCTGTCAATCACACAGTAGCCATGCCCTAATATATACTCTGATTTACTTCCACTAACCCTAATCCTAAACCTCCTTTGAAAAAAATGGACATTGTGAGTTGTACAGAGACAGCGTTTATAATGCACAGTACATGCTGATTATACTAAATTACATTTTAATAAAAATCTGGTATAACATTATCCTTTCAGACTATTGTCAAAGAGCAGACTCAACTCAGTATAATCAAAATGTACAGTGATTATATTGAGTTGCATTTCAGTTAAAATCTACTACAACACCCTCTGGGAAAGCAGAGGAAAAAACAATTAAATCTAGATCCTTGTAAATGCACCGATTTCCAATAGTTCTCCAACAAATTTCTGGTACATTATTCTATTCCAAATCAAATTGCTCCATGGTATTGATGCTCTTTAATTTCATTCTTCACTTCTAATACTTATACTCATGAGGAATGTCTAAAGTAGCTTTCTCAACAGTAAAGATCATAGACTGTCTATAAAAGTGCATGTAGACTTATGTAGGCCAATACTGAAGTACCTTAAACCTGCATTGTATCTAATGATTCCATTATGACATTGCCTGCTATTGTGTGACTGCACCTGGATAACATGGAGAGAGAGAGGTGGTCCCAACTTTTTGATTTGAAATGAAACAGTGAGCATGAAATTATATCACACTGGTCATTAAGCAGATCCGATCCACAGTGGAAGAACAATCAACTGCATTCTCTGTTTTTTTTTTCTTTTTAATTTTTTATTTAGAATTTCTTTATACGTACAGCAGGGAAAATAAGATTTGAACGCATCAACATTTTTCTCAGTAAATATATCTCTGATGGGCTATTGACATGAAAATTTCACTAGATGTTGGTAGCAATTAATCCACACATACAAAACATCAAAACATATATGTCCATAAATTATGTGTAATGAAGTAAAATGACACAGGGAATAAGTATTGAGCACATGAAGAAAAGGAGGTGCAAAAAGGCATGGAAAGCCAAGAAACCTGAAATCTGTCAGTATTTAGAAAGCAATCCTGCCCCCTATCAGTGCAAATTCATATTAGCTAGTTTAGTCCTTATTGATGGCTTATAAAAAGGTTTCTCATTACCAAGGTGTCACACAAGAAGCTCTCATGATGGTTATAAGCAAAGAGCTCACTCAAGTCCTTCGCAACCTTATTGTTGCAAAACATACTGATGGCATTGGTTACAGATGTATTTCTAAACTTCTGAATGTTCCAGTGAAGTTTTGAAGTTTGTGTGGAAGAATGGGCCAAAATCATACCTGAGCAATGCATGTGACTAGTTTCTCCATACAGGAAGCCTCTTGAAGCTGTCATTACTAACAAAGGCTTTTCTACTAAGTATTAAATAAATTTCAGTAAGCCTGTTCAATACTTTTTCTGTGTCATTCCACTTTATTACACATAATTTATGGACACAAATGTTAGATTTCTTTGTATGTGTGGATTACTTGGGTTGTTACCAACATCTGGTGAAAATTTCATAAATAGTAGTCAATAGCACCATCAGAAATATATTTACTGAGAAAAATGTTGACGCATTCAATACTTATTTTCCCCACTGTAAGTCAGATATTGATCATCACTAAGTTAATCAATTATGGAAATTTGGTGACACATTCCTGGTATTAAGCCACCAAAACAGGTAGAAAAGAAAAAGTAAAAAAGTGAAAGAGACAATTGGCAATCCACTGAGAAGATTTAAACAATAATAATATAATAATAATTATTATTATTATTATTATGTAAAAGTGTGTGCAATATTTTTGGTCTCAACTCTCAATGAAACCAGAAAGTCATGATTTTGGAGTTGTGGGGGTTGTAGCAATACAAGAGCTACCTGGGAATGTGTGAAATTGTTTTGGCCTTTCATTAATACTTAGTAACTTGGCTACTTAACTACTTAAGCACAGTTGAAAATTACTAAAAATGCACAAATATGTGGTATGCACATTTCCACAGTATTACAGTAAATTATCTATGGAAATGCAGTGATTTTGCAGGCCTACTACAGGTAGTATTGCCTAATGGGAAAATATTTCTATAGAAATTACTGCAGTTCATTTGGTGATGGATACAATCAGATGTGCAGCCCTACTTCTAAATTGAATTTAACATTTGTAAGCCATTAGTTTAACACAGTCAGAGGATTGAGTGCTCTGACAACATGAATGGAGGACAGCACCCAATGTTTTCAAATGAGAAGGAACTGGGCCAACGTCTGAGGTTGTAAACACAGGATATGTACAGTTGAAACTGAGATTCTTTGTTGGCTGTAGTGATATGCAAACTGTTGTATCACTCAAGTGGCTTATCCTCAATGAAAACAAGTATACAAGTATATAAGTCATAAGTCACTGATTAACAGTGGTGTTAATGACCAGCATCTACCAGTGTTAGGGCTAATCAAAGACATCTGGCTGGTTAACACACATACTGTTTTGAATATCAACCCAATGACACTTTGGGTTTCAGCAAAGATTTGCTTACCTCTGAAGTAGATATCCCAACTCTTGCACAAGCCACAGAGGTAGTCGATGCTGAGACACTAGTTGATTTTACAGCCTATTATGCAGTTAATTTTAAAGACCACCAATATGTTCCAATTAAGTACAATCTTAATGATGTTATGGAGTTAAATTGCTAAGCTGCGGATAAATTAGTCTCTTGGTATGTAAGAAAGCAACAACAGTCATCCCTATAATATCAATATTGAGGCATACCTTCAGATATTGTGATTTTGATTTGGTCCATGTCGCTCAGCCATCCTTGGTGTGTTAGAGCTGTCCATGTTTGTATGGTGGCATTGATTGTTTGAAAAAGTTTGCTGTGATATTTGATTTTTTTCTTTTTCTTTTTTATTATCCTCACACATGATGCTGGTAACATACACATTGAACATTAAGAGCACACTAGAGCTAAAAAAGTGAAAACTGTCAAATTCAATGCAGCCTTTACAGCTGTGATGTTAATGACACGGATCTAACTTCTACAGTAAAGGTATACATTTCACTCAGCCTTACTTTGGTGAGTAGCCACTGAGATGCAGTGGAGCTGACAGTGATAAAAAACAAGTAATATGAGCAGGTAATGCTGACATACAGCTGTGTGTCAGCTTTCTCATTTGCCTGTCTACCAATCAAGTAACCAGCTCTGGGTATCTGTTTGATATGATTTTTGGCAGGGAATGTATTTACTTCAAATTTCATGCACACGTAACTGAAGAGTTGACTCAGTTAGCTGTAAATGACTGGAAGTCCTGGGGGGCTGGTTCTACCTGATTCATACCATACCTACCTGCACAAACAGTCATTAGCCACTGTCCCTGTGACACAGGTGACAAGGAAATAACATCCTGCTTGAGAACCCGCCTTGATAAGGTCTGACAGATTGCGTTTTCACTTTGACCCTAAAATATTGCATGTAGATGCAAATGTATTAAACCAGGGCATTGTTTTGATTATTGCATTGAAATAATGTAGAGCAGGTTTTTGTAATGGGTGTGAGTGAGACCCAGATGCAGCACACAGTACAACAGGCATAGTTCATAATGACCATTATTGTAACCTCAACAGAGAGAGCAGATAGGTAAGAAAGCAATTCTTTACCTAGCAAAGGACCTGAGCCAGTTCAATTGACCCCAAGAGTCAGCTCTACCTCTTCCAGTAGAGGGCTTCCATGTTTAGGACCAGTCCAGTTTACTGTCCTGGTGAGCAGTTGGGTATTTTGAAAGTGTGCTCCTGCAAAATTCAGCAACCATCTCTTTGGTCTTTGAGATGAGGTGTATTAAATCAAATTTTATTTATACAGTGCAAAATCATAGTTACTTGAAGGTACTTTACATACAGAGCACGTCCAGACCAAACTATTTATAAAGTTATTTAAAGGGGCCCAACAAATCCACCATGAGCAGCACTTGGTGACAGTGGTAGGAAAAACTTCCTTTAAGAGGCAGAAACCTGGAGCAGAACCAGACTCTGGGTGGGTGAGAGAAAGAGAGAGAGAGAGAGCGAGAGAGATAGCAGGAGAAAAGAGAACACAATGGAATATGAGCAAAACAGTATCAATGATAATTACTAATGACTCATACTAATAATAATACTAGTAGATAACAGCAATAAATCAAAATAATAGCAAAAAGAGTAGCGTTAGTAATGGCAGTAGAAATAAGAATAACATAAGTATTGCAGCAGCAGGTGTTGAGCAGGAACATGGGGTGAGGACAGAAGGGAAAAGAACAAATTACAGGAGAATGTCGTAGTTCCCCCTGTGACCTCTAGTTTTCCCAGTGTTCCTTCTCTCCTTGTTTTCCCCTGTCTCCCTTCCTTGTGTCTCCTCCCCTGTGCTGCTTGTGTGTATGTGAGTGGGTGCTTTCCTTCCCTGCAGAGGTGTGGCACAGCTGCAGCTCCAGGGCCACCTGTCTCCAATCAAACTCATCAGTGTCTTTATCCTGTGATTTAAACTAGTTTCCTAGTGAGTACCTGTCTTTTGTGTTCCTGAGCTTCCCTGTTTTTTGAGTGTAGTTTCGCTTCCTGGATCTTCTCTGCTACCACCTCTGCTACCTGCACCATCTATCTGTGCCTGATCCACCTTATTGACCCCTGGTATTGTGCCTCTGACCTACTCTCCTCCACACCTGGTTCCTGCCTCCAGATGACTTCTCTGGACCTCCTGCTTTGGACTTCCCTGGATCCATTCCATTATCCATTAAGTGCATCCCAGGGGCCAGAGTGGGCGGCATTGAGGCTAACCTGAAGCTGCTGACAAAAAGTAATGATAAATACAGTAGAACTGTAATTCACGTTGGCACCCAACTTCGCCAGTCGGAGTTATCTAAAGTTAATGTGGCATCAGTGTGTAACTACGCAACAACAATGTCGGACTCCATAATGTTCTCTGGCCCGCTGCCCAATTTAACGAGTCACGACATTTTTAGCCGTACATGATCATTCCATCGCTGGATGTCTAGGTGGTGCTTAACAAACAATGTGGCTTATATCGACAACTGGACCTCCTTCTGGGGAAAGCCTGGTCTGTTTAGGAGGGATGGTGTCCAACCTACTTTGGGTGGTGCATCCCTCTTATCTAGAAACATAGCACATTCTGTTAGCCATCCTAATCCATGACAAGCACCAGTCAGGATGTTATGTTTAAAAAAATTCAACTCAATTGTGCAATTTTGCAATGTCTCCTACATAGCTCAGCTCTTTTTTTTTTTTTTTTTTTTTTTCTTCAGTGCAGTCAGAGTCAGGATCACTAGAGCGATGCTGGGCTAGAGTTACCTCTGCTGACCAATTGGAGGAACATAGAAATGAATAATTATGTCTTCTGGAGTCTGTGCTACGTGAGGAGTGCTTTATCCAAATCGGTGTGCAGGCCTATAGAGTGCAAGTCATCGGTGAGAGGAAGTGACAAGGAGGTGTCTTTAAATCTGAGTATGGTTTAAGGCCGGACCTGGACCAACAGTTATGAGTTTGGTGAAGAAATTGATGCCACTAAGGTAAACTTTGATAGAATGTGTTTTAATGGACATCACAGAATTGGCATACATGAAACAAGGGGAAAGCGATATTATGTATGGCTGAGGGGTCATCGGCATCTTGGTGCCACAAGCCCAGCTACTGAAAGCTGCTGTGCTTGGAGCAAGCGTATGCAGTCTGCTACATTTGCTGGAATTGGAAGGCAGAGGGCACTGGCATCCCTGTGCCAGGCTTCTCCACCAATGCTGGCAGTTGAAAATAGGACTGATTAGCTGGGACTGCTGTGATGGTAGGATGAGGAAAGCTGTAGAGGCTGGTTATAACTACGCAGTTGGGAGGTGGAAAGTCCTGGTGAAAATCCATGGATTGTTTTCTGGTGCTGTCTTTTCTGCTGATTGTGAGCAGGATGGTGCAAATTGGTGTTTTTGTGATGGGCTGCAAGTAGCATGGCTGATGTTGGGATGACGACAAGTGGCTTGAGTTATCCTTGCAGGCAAAGGAGTAGGAGGATTTCAGTGACATTGATGGAATGTCCTGGTGTTTCCACATCCTCTTTTTGATGTCTGGCGTTTTTGGTTCTGAGGCAGAATACAAGAGCAAAGGAGAGTAAGAGGATAAGGTTGGTATAAATGTATCACCAGAAGAGTTTTGGTTTGAGGTGTGGTTCTGCTCCTGAAACCTAGCTATGACCTTCAAAATGGGCAATAAAGTTAACATTTGCTGATGCATACAGATATGAAGATGTAGTGATTTGATGTAATTTGATTATGGAATATTTATTAAGTAAACATCTTATTTCATGCTTCAAGGCAGCTTTAACTATTTCAGTATTTAACTATTCAACCACTTACTTGAATCAAGCCCACTGACAAGGTCAGCTCAGGAGTGCAAGGTCTTAGGGCAACATAAGACCTAGTGTGTAGGATCCAACAATGTGACATTATACTATATTGTTTGACATGTTTAAGTTTAACATAATTGGCAGTAAGAAACATATTCTTTTTCCACCTGTTAACCTCAACTCATCATACACAGGTTAGGACTTTTTCTTTGGCAGGTATCAAAGTGGACATATAGAACAGGATGGATGAGAGACAGAGATTCATTCTCCTTAATTGTTTTGGTCCTGATCTTCCAGCTTCCAGCCAGTTTGGAGAAATTACACAAAGGTACTATTACATACTACAGGACTGACACTGTATCAATATGACATGATATATGTCAGAACAAATGGAGATCATACTGTTCTGGCTATAGGTTGAGTAATACTCTGTGTTAGGGCTGAAAGCAAAAGAATATTCAATTGTTTACCATAGCACTGTAAACATACTGTGACACAAGAAGTTAGAATGAATTGATTAGTATCTATCTATCTGCCTATCAGCTGTTTCAAATCCAAATGTTTGCACTGTGTGGGTGGCTCCCTTCTTTCAGGTACTTTCCCAGCATCACTTAATAATTATAGGCACATCTCAAACCTTGTATTCATAGGCAACCATTAAGAAAGTTGTTTTTAACCTGTCAGCAACTATGGAAACATGGCTACTATGACAACTTCCAACTGGTTTTCATCAACATCACAGTACTGATACTGCCCTCATAAAGGTACAAAATGACTGAATGAATTCAACTAAATACGGACTCAGGTAAAATAACTGCCCTGGTCTTGAATGGCTGGATGCAAGAAACCTTCTTTCAATTAAATAAAGACAAGAATGAGATAGTTGCATTTAGGAACAAAGAAGGAAGGTTGGAGCCTTGTCTCTTGAGTGTGAAACCTTGGATGGGGATCTTTGTTTCAGGGACCACAACCTAGCCTTAACTAAATCCACCTTTTGGCACCTAAAAAATATTACTAGGGCCTGACACCTACTCATACCTACATACACAACTGAATTCAAAGTTTGATGTATTGCATACAAGGCACCAAATGGTTTGGCCCCTAAATATATTTCAGAAATGTTCAATTTATGAGCCTCATAGGTCTGTAGGATCTGCAGGAGCTGGTCAGTGAGATGGAGAGAAATCCATCAATCAATCTATTCTGTTTATCCATGCTAGAGCCAAAGCCAGCCAACATTCAACAAGGGTGGGGTACACCCTGGATGGTTTGTCCAGTGTTTTATGCTTCTTTTATTTCTGCTAAGCACATTGAATGATCTCTGTGTGATAATGATATGATAACAAGCAACTAATCTATCTATCCACGTTTTATTTCCTTGAGTTGTATGGTATCCACATCTACACAGATTGCTGAAAAAAAGAGCCCTGAAACCACATCTGTGGTCTGAGCTGTTTGGAATTAATTATCTTCATAGTGCTTGAGTGTGCTGGACCAGACATACCCTGTCTCTCCTCCAGAGTCCTTGGAGACTTGCACTGTTGGCGCTTCATGACGATACTCTGCCACCATGTTGCTCCTGTTTGCATCACGCTCCTGCTTTCCCCACAGTTGTTGCTGAAAAACTGAATTAAGTGAAAGCGGGTAGAAGAAAAGATTTTTTGTTACTGAATGAATATGATGAATATTGCCTCATATCAAAGGCCAATATGGATGTCTGGCAGGCAGCTGGATGTGCAAGCACAAACATTGCATGGACCAATATAAAAGATTGGGTCCAAATTATTTGACTGTGACTCTAATAACAAATTATACAGCCAATGATAATATGCATACCAAGGCCACATTATAAATAAAAATCCTTGTTAAATGGGGCACCAGTCTCCATTGAGTATATGTGACTAAATCTATAAATTCAGTGAATCAGTCTAATATCATAAGCTGTGACTTTTGGATGGCCAATGAGTTGAAGGGTGTTGGA
The DNA here is from genome assembly GCA_038496675.1 of Rachycentron canadum. Lineage (NCBI taxonomy): Eukaryota > Metazoa > Chordata > Actinopteri > Carangiformes > Rachycentridae > Rachycentron > Rachycentron canadum. Next base: position 399,706 of record CM076662.1, read on the forward strand.
CCCCAAGCTGCAGACACACCTTTCAACCAGGCTTTTAACAGGTGGGTGATAAGATGCTTGAAGGGCTGATTAACAGCAGGTGTGTAAGTGGCAAGGAGGACTCCAATTCCAACTAGATTCAGACCAACCTTCAAACAAGACACAGGGAAAACAGAACAAGACAAGACACTCATAAAAAGGAACAGGGGGGGGGCAAAAACAAAGGGAACAAAAAAACGCAAGGATCCCGATTAGCTACACTACTATTTATAGGCTAAATGTATAATAATCAGTAGAATGAAAAATGAAGCAGAAGAGCATGTTAAGCAGTGAATGATGTCATGAATTAATGTGAAATGGTGGGGGAGAATGTGTTTAATTTTTTCCAAATGCCACTGTACAACCAGGCTACACAATAAGCTACTACTAATGGAACCTGATGATGGAATATTATTTTATCTGACATCAATCCAATCATGAGCAGAATGCTAAATTCTCACCTTCTGTGAGTTGAGCTATAGCTGGATCCCAAAAGAGTTGATTGTAATCTTGGATGAAGGTCTCTGACTGGGTCTTCCCATCTGTATCATCTATTACCAAGGTGACTGTTGTCAGTGTGTTCAAATTCAGTGACGTCTGATGCTTGTGACAGTGCAGACAGACCTGGGGCACTGATTCTTGAGGGACAATGACAATAAAATAATAAAATAATAATATTTTATTCTGGTTCCTGAGTCTCAGCCATGCAGCACCATGAGGTGAGCCTGTCCAATAGCCTCTCCTCTGCTCCTCCTGAATTAGATGTTCCATGCAGTGTAGTATGGCCTCCACCTTCCTCTGTGTGCACCTCCACACCACAGCATCCAGCCTGTCCAAACTCACACCAATGATTCCTTGCAGGCTTCTCTGCAGGTGATCTGGGTTAGGTCGTGTTCTGTTACCTTGTGTTCTGTTAGCACAGTCATGTGAAATCTTTAAAACTATATGTTGCTTTCAGCTCTATAGGATGGAAATTTGGGGACAAACATATTATACACAAAGATGTCATAGGCAAGAGAACAGTGTAGTCATTTTATACTTTCACTCAGATCTTTGTTTGAAGAGTAAACAGCTCTTGACCCGCTGTGGCTTGTAATTTATGATTTTGAATCCAAACAGGGACAGAGGAAAAGGAGTAATCCTTAGTGTGTGTGTGTGTGTGTGTGTGTGTGTGTGTGTGTGAGAAACACGGAGTCCAGGATTTTGGTGTTAATTTTCCTTTATAGGAATAATAAATTATCAGTTGAGTCTTCTTTTTGCAAATGGAGATTCAGGTTTTTGATTTCAATCTTGTGTGTGCTGATTGATCCTCTGGAGATGATCATGTTTGAAAATCCAGTTGAGATTTAACAAAAACATTAGAAAAAACTGAGATGTGCATTTTTTTTTTAATTTTTTTTTTTTTGTCTCCGTATTTGGAGTTGAATTTATCTTCTGAAAATTATCTTCTGTTTTAGCCTGGAATACTGTGGCTGTCTCTTTAAATAAACACAGAAGACAATGCTTTCCCACTGACAGCAGCAGGCAAATTCAAGAACAAGATGTCCTTAAATCAAAAATATCCTCTTCAAAATTCATACATAACAACAAGGTTATTATGATGCCTGTCTTACCCATCAAGGTATCATGAATACCACATAATCCTTCTAATCCTCACAGTAGGCCAGAACCTTCTTTATCTCAACACTGTGAGATGGAATGTTTTTTGAATAAGCAAAATGTTGGGGTGCAAAAACCATGCAGGGTTTAAAACCTCCATTTATCTGCAATGTAATACTGAATGATGATATCATATATCAAAGTGTGTTGTATTATGTGTGCAGAATATGGAAGTTCTCTTGGTACAGTACAAAGTACAACTTCTACAACTACAACTGCAACAAAATTAAATAAAACTATTTTTCTCCAAATATGTATACCTCGGTTTGAGAAAGTATTTATACTGCTGACTAAGCAGTATTTTAAATTGTCCACAGAGAAAAAAACTACTTATTTCACCCTACTTGTGTGAGGCACCTCTATAGTAGCTAGTAACCTGTCAGTGTATAACCTGTGGAACTAGGATAAAAAATACCATACATTGTAATAGAATTGATGTTAAGATAAGAGTATTGTCATAAATATGGTTAACCATTTAAGCACCGGGGTTTTATTTTTCTTAAAATACTGTATTTTGACATCAAGAGTTCAAAAGGCTGTGGCTTGAAAGTGGTTAGCGATAAAGGCTTACTGTAAATGAGAGAAGTATGACCACCACCATGCACCTTTTATTGCAACGTCACTATCACCATCGCACCGGATGCACTGTCACTATCACTGTTATTACATGATTGTTTGTCATCTCCAAAAGGCAGATATTCTCCTTTGGAATCAGAATTGGTGACTAATAGATCTAAAACTTCATCATTTTCAAAGCATCATTCCTTCCTTTCCAGGGTGGGTTAGGGTTAGGGTGTTCTCCTCGAACACTTTGAAAATTTTGGGCTAGAATCAAGGTAGTGCATGTCTGCTAACTAGTGGTAGAAAGTATAAACGAGATTTTGCACTGTAATTGGAACTATAGTCTGTTTTATTCAGTACTGTTGTTTCTTGCAATTTTGCGACTTTGGTGTTCAGAGGGTTAAAAAAGCTGGTTTGAAACTCGTAGAGGTGTTCACGTGTGGGTATTCGTTTCAAACGTTTATACTTACTTATTAGCTTACTGAGTGTATTTTGTTACTATGCATTAACACAGAGAATGGACTTTTAGCCACTCTATAGCTAAACCAGCTCACGCTCAAGGCTTTAGTTCACTGTTTTCCGATATGGAAACCCTAAAGATTTATCAGACAGTGCTACAAGTCAACATTCTACTGAGACCAAGAGACAGGTAAAAGTTACAGCCTGGACTCAAAACTCATATTGAAGGTACCACATTTTTATTTTGTTGGTCTTTGAGAAAGCCTGTCCCTGAGCATTGATTCAGGCCTGCAACAGGGAAACGTTACATGGAAGAGTAAATTTTATTTCATTTTGTTTGCTTTAGTTTTAGTAAAAGGGAGTTTATTTTCTAAAACTGTTTCCACTGTAATGTGATTCCCTTTGCTAAAAGTAATTAATCATTGGAGATACACAGTAATTTGTTAATTGTAAGTGTGTAGCGCATTATGTTAATTATTTAACTGTTTATTACAGAGTGTGGAGGCTGAGTTTAGCTTAATAGTTTACTTTCAGTGGTGTTACTAATTAGTCAGATGTGAATTAAGAGACTCAAGGCAATTAAAACTGAGCACAGATAAAATAGAAACAGGGCAGCATTACTTCAGGTATTCTTAATTTTATTCTTAATTCTTAATTCTTAATTTAAGTTAAAAGAATTCAAGACCCTTCCCAAACTAAAATAGGAATGGGTTGGAAACACCTGCAATAGATTCAGCTCAGGACACTACCAGTTTGGAGGAGCAGCTGATATGCCCTGAGTTTAAGTGTATACTTTATATTCTATCTTTTATCTATATTTTTTTCTTCCATAGACAACCGCAGCATGCTCATTATTTGTGCCAGTGCTCCCAGTTGTCTCTCCAAACTGGGGTGAATTGGATATTGTGCAGATAAAACACTGTGTAATACATTGTGTGAGTGTCATACATTGTGTGTGTGAGGCACTATAGATAAGCACTCCAAGACAATAATAGAACTAATGGTGGATTCCAAACACTTCCGTACGCACAAAAAGTGGATAATTCAAACCAGAAAAATGCATCATAACTACAGTAGATTTGTTGCGGAGTGTTTTTTCAGTTGTCCCATAGGTACATTGGAAAATGCCTTGGACAGATCATGGAGAATACAAAGTGAAAAATTCATAGACTCTGAGTCTATACATAGTCTATAAATCCAGGAGACTTGGAGTTGATGAATACAGTAGATTCAGAGCCTTTACATACAGTAGAGCCAAACACGCAGCAGACACAAAGTCTATACATACAATATACTGAGTCTTTAAATACAATAGTTTTTTACAATAAAAACCTGAGACTATAAATGCAGTGGACTCTATCCATAAAGTACACTATACTATAAGTAACTGCATTAGACTCATAGTATATAAATACAGTCATCTTGGAGTCTACACATAGTAGGCTTTGCGTCTATAGTCTAAGGTCTATAGTCTAAAGTCTATACATTCAATAGACTCATAATCTCTAAATGCAGTATACCTTGAGTCTATAAATATAGTAGACTCAAAATCTATACATGCAGAAAAATTTCAGTCTATACATACAGTATACAGTATACATACAGGCTAAAAATACAATATACCTTGAGTCTATACATACAGACTGATCAAGAATGAGTAAATTAATTCAATAGACTTGCTTTATGGATAGAGTCTTTCTAGCAGAGCCTACAGTCTGTAGATAACCACTATGTATTTATGTTGTTAAATGTATTTTATCTTATTTTCTCTCCAATTATCTCTTATTATTGTATAATTGTTGTTGCTTTTGCTCATGCAATACCTCATAAATCATCTGTGATGCACTTTGAACTACTCAAACCTGTGTGAAAAGTGTTTTAAAAATCAAATGTGATTGGTTTATTGATGTTTCAGTAGGTGCTAGATGTCAAAGTAACATCCACATGAATGACAGGACCCACTGTTTCCCAGCAGAACATTGCCTAAAGGATCACACTTCCTTCAGCAGCCTGTATTCTCATAGTGCAATGTGGTGCCATGTTTTCCACAGGTAAGCAAGTCAGGTAACCTTCTTCCATTGCTCTGTGGTCCATTGTAGGACATTTTGGTGGAGGACAGGGGTCAGCATGGACACCCTGACCAGTCTGAGCCCCATACACAACAAACTGTGATGTTCTGTGTTCTGACACCTTTCTATCAGAACCAGCATGAACTTCTTCAGCAGTTTGAGCTCCAGTATCTCTTCTGTTGGATCAGACCACATGGTCCATCCTTCACTCCCCACCACCATCAGTGAGCCTTGACCCCTGACCCTGTCTGTGGTCCAGGGATTTTCCTTCCTTGGACCACTTCTGGTAGGTCCTGACCACTGCAGCCCGGGAACATCCCACAGAGCTGCAGTGTTGGAGATGCTCCGACTCAGTTGTCTACACATCACAGTTTGGTCCTTGTCAAAGTCACTCACACTCACACTTGACCATTTTTGTGCTTCAACACATCAACTTCAGGACTTAATGTTCACTTTCTGCATATGTCCCATCCACTGACAGGTGCCATGGAAACCAGAAAATCAATGTTATTGAATTCACCTGTCAGTGGTTATAATGTTATGGCTGATTGGTGTACATCGTCCATGTACTATTACTGTTACTTTTACATTTAGGGCCATGGTGCAGCTGCATCACCCAGCTTCCTACAGGTGGCATGTTATTCTGTCAGTTTTCCGGAAAGATACCTTGATATGCTATCCAGGCCCAGAGGCAGCAAAGCACCCGGCTCCCTTCCTGGCTCTGGAGAGCACCCAAACCTGGATTCCATTATCTAACCAGTCACACTACAAATATTACTACAGTCTTTTCTACCTTCATCAACAAGTTGTTCTGCACTGTCAGTGGTAGCAGTATATTTTATTGTTCATAAGTATTTTCCAGAATTCTTTTTCTATAATGAACTTTTGCTAATGCTTGCAAACATCTCCAGTGTCACAGCACACCAGAGCTAGACCAAAAACGCTGCCCACCTACCTGCTTTATCAATCATTCTCCATTACCCTTCCTCTACATTTAGATCTCAGTACCCCTAACCATCCCAATTCCTTCTCCGACCTTAAGTTCCCGGATCATCTCCTCCTTACTACACCTCACCATAAGCCCTCCATCCTCCATTCCTCTCCTTTCATCATGACCAGACCTCCTTGCCAGCTCCAGCCCCAATTCACCAAGCTTCTCCTTTTCTCTTTAACTAATTAAATCCAGTTTCAAGCCTGCTTTTGCTTTTAGTTCAGTTTACATTTACAAAACTAGACTAGACTTTTTGAGTCCTTAAAGGGGGGCTGGAAGAGGGTTTGTATGTTATAATCTCAAATGAGTGAGCTGCTGGGCAGGTCCATTCACTCCAAGTCACATTATTTATTGGTTCTTGCTTCAAATCTCACTTTGCTTCAAATCTCACTTTGCTTCAAATCTCACTTTGAAGCAAGACATTATAGTTCTGTCCTTTCGTTATTTGGGCAACAAAATTCAGATTCATGATTTACCTATCAGAAAAAAAAAACATCATAATAATAAATCCAAGAATTACTGTGTTTTTACTGAGTCATCTGTTATGCTATCAACACCATGGAAAGAAAAAAAAGAAGAAAGGATTTCATGTTATTCTGAGTATGTTATAATCATCTTCTCAGCTAGAATTGTTATTTTTTGAGATTTGTACACCATTGTGTTCTATATAGGCTTGTTATGTAAGCTGTAATAAAGAGAGATGCTGATTTACCTTTAGTCAGAGCACAGCTGTCTTACAAAGTCAAATCAAATTCACAGAGCTAAAATAGAGTCAGGGACATCCAGCCTGTTTGCTGATGCATGGAGCAGGTCTGGACATCTTTGTTGGGAAACACTGAAACTATTTGATGCTTGCTCGCTCATCTGCATCAAGTCCAGATAGAAGTCGGTGCTGTTCCAAACAAATCAGGAGGAATAAACTTGAAGTCTGACAGTAAGTTCAAAGTTCTGGTGACAAACAACAGGTCTAAACAAAGCTTTCTTAGTGAGTACCTTAGTAGCAGCCATGATCAGAACTTGTCCAATTTTCTAAATGCTGAGGAAATAATAATTTCAGAATAATAATAATCATTTACTGCATCCTATCCTATAGCATAGGATACTCTGGACTTTCCAAAAGATAAGGAGATAATGCAGTCCCGCTATAACAGCAACTCACAAACACACAAAAGTGTCACAAGCATATTTTATGCTTGTGACATAATGCAAAGCTTTGAAATCCTTATATGATTAACATAAATACATATAGACAAGAAAGATAATTAAGATATTTTTAATTTAATTTTAATGCATCAAGGGCACTTCCAATACTTATGATGACACTATGTGTTACCATGGTTTCCAAATAATTATACAGATCGCTCCTCTGCAGACAGTGAGCAAGATCACGGATTAATGTAGTGAGTACTTCAGATTTAAAATTTAAATGAAACTAGAGTTGACCAAGTCCATGTTGAAGACCGTTCACCAAGACTAATTGTTGTACAGATTTCAAAGTCCCCCAAACACTGCTGCCTCTCATGAACCTTGATGTTTTCTGACACTCCAGTAAGAAAATGACGTTGATAGGTGCTGCTTCCTGAAAGCTGGGTAGAATCCCGTTCAGACTGCACAGACAGTAAGTGAACGGAATGCCATGCCGTCTGTAACCCTGACATTAACCCAGCAAGTGCTTGCATGAGAAAATCTTCACAAATTAATACAAAGACAGAAGTTTAAAGAAATCTAATATGACAGGAAATAGCACAATATTCATTTTTGCTGGCACACAACCAGACCAATAAAGACATTTCCATTTTACTCTTTCTAACTCTATGACTGTCAGTATCGCCTCTCAATCTTGATCACGTCAGCATCTGATGCCTCAGCTGTTGGACTCACATGTCATCTCATCCTGTCTATTAAAGTCTCTGTCCTCACCTGATGCCCCACTGTAAGATGCCGAGGAATAATCACAATTACTCTTCAGTCTGCATGGACTGTCAGAGATGACAGCCAAACCTCCTCTGCCACCCATCATCACTCACATCCAGTACAAACAACGAACATGGAGCACATACAATGCAAAGACAGACACACACATGCAAACACACATCATGTCTGCCTGGTGACTATGCTGTGCTGTGATGAGATACAGTAATGTTTGTTGCTATGGAGAATCCAAAACAGGTGAGATTGTGATTATGACCAGCCAAATTTGAGCAGCCTTTTAATACCTGTGCAGCTGCTGCAGTTTCATTAAAACATCTTGATTTATTACACATTTATTACAAGATATGGCACTGTGGTGTATTTTTTTTTATTATTTGACAGCAATACAGTGGTAAAATATAGAAAGTAACATCAAGAGAATGCTCCTTATTGGGAGAGTCTATAGAGTGATTCAAGTAGAAAGTTTAGTTCTAAATGACCTTTGTGATTGGATCAGCTTAAGCAGCTTCTATGAAGACTAGATATGAAGCGGAGACTGTAAGAGCTCTACTGTTACTCTTCAATCCAAGTGAATGAATGGAAGAGACTGTTCTTTCACTGTGCTGAAGCCTCGAGCACTGTATGGGGTGTATTTATATTTGAGTTCTTTTTATTTACTAAGACACACCTAAATAATATTTTCTACATCATGAAACAGATCACGTGTCCACATCAGTTCTCTGCTGCAGCTTTTTAAAAATGAACCAGTAGTGTGCAGCAAGTATGTAGCCATCCACAGAGCCCAGTATCTGAAGTATTTATGTCCATATTCATATTTTCATCCAGTGTTTAGAAGTAGACACTGCAAGAAGTGAAAAGGGAGAGAAGATTTGAAGGTCTGAGTGTTTGCATTTGTAAACTAAACCTGACAATAATCTCTTCTTAACAGTTCATATGCTAGTTGTCATGTACATGTTAAGAAAAGACCAAAACTAATGTAGGACCCCAGTGCAGGAATCAGTCTCAAATTCAAAAACAAAGTTCTTTAATGGACTGTTCACAGATTGAGTGATAATGGAATGAATCCAGAGAAGTCCAAAGCAGGAGGTCATTTGGAGGCAGGTGTTGAGGAGGGTAGGTCGGAGGCACAATACCAAGGTGCATCAGGCACAGATAGATGGTGCAGTTAGCAGAGGTGGTAGCAGAGAAGATCCAGGAAGGGAAACTGCACTCAAAAAACAGGGAATCTCAGGAAGACAGGTACTCACTAGGAAACTAGTTTAAATCACAGGATAGAGACTGGGGCCTTGCATTACCACATGAACAGCAGAACAATCTAGCTGGGATTATTATAAAGACACTGATGAGTTTGATTGGAGACAGGTGGGCAAGATCATTTTTTGACTTAGAGTTACTTTGTTTACCTTTGGGAAAGTTAAGGGGAGTTTATAACGATGTGGTTTTAATATACACTAAAAAAGCAAGAAGCAATAAATAACATAAATAACTGTAATACTGAGTGATTAGAGATTTTTTATGGATTGTGAGAGAACAACAAAGCAGTAGAGGGAGATAGCTATATGATAATAAGAAAATAGCAATTCAAAAATCAAAATCTCTTTATTGTCCACGACAGGGAAATAGTTTTACAGCATTTTAAAAACTGCAAGACCAACACACATAGCACCAAACACTAGCATGATGGCCAGAGAAAGATCATAAAATTAATTGTCAAGTTCTCTCACGTCGTCGCTGTTGTTTATATTCAACCACAGAGGTAACCTACAGTTGTGTGTGATGTCATTCATGAGACTGTTGTGAGATTACAGACCCAGCACCCTGAAGCATTCATTATAATATCAGGGGATATCATTCTCACCTTCAACTGTCTGGCTTTGCTTCGTTTGTTGACTGTCCCACAAGGGAAAATAAGACACTTGATCTGTTGTATGCAAACATCAAGGAGGCTTACACTGCTTCAGCTCCACCACCACTTGGCAGATCAGATCATAATACGGTTTTTCTTCAGCATTACTACAAACCCTGTGTACTAAGAGAGGTGGCAACCTCCCATCCAAAATGACAAAGAATGAATGATGACTTCATGCCTGATATTTGTTGGGTTTCAGGCCCTAAGCAGCAACTTCATTTATCTGTGTCACATCATCTGTTCCAGTAACTTATAGTCAATCAATGCCAAATGACATCATGAAATCTTATAAAGTTTGGGCACGACTAGCAAATGTCACACAAAAATGAAATATGTGGTCAGACAGCCTCTTCATTCCAGTTCACACACAATCCATTTTAGCTGTTAATAATCCAGCAAGACTGCATCCTGTGCCCTACAGTTGCTCGTATAAAACTCTTTTGCAGTCTTGGTGTGAAGTTTTTGCACATCCAACTAAATCTTTATTCACATGCCCTTCTGTACAACAACAGAAACTGAAGTACAGGTGAGGATATGTTGTCTTTTTGACAGATAGGCAAGGCAAGGCAAGGCAAGGCAATTTTATTTGTATAGCCCATTTTTGCAAACAGTTTGTCTCAAAGGGCTTTACATAGCATCATAACAACATCCACTGCCCTTAGACCCTCACATTGACTGAGGAAAAACTCAAAACAAAAAACCCTTTTAACTGGGAAGAAAAAGAGAAACCTCATGGTGAGCAACAGAGGAGGGATCCCTCACCCAGGACGGGCAGACGTGCAATAGATGTTGTATACAGACAAGAAAACAGGTAACAATAGAGAATATGCACAGCATGGAAATGGTGTGCAGGAGCTGACGAAGGCAGTTTCTGATGGGAGGGAAGCCAGGGAGAGTCAGGGCAGCTTAATGGGAGTAATGGGTGGTAGACTGGTTCCTGAGAAGGGAGGGCAGGTCGGTTTAAAAGCAGGGGAAAAAAGGGAAGGGGGTGATGCAGGGGGCAGTTGCGGAGAGAGAGATGGAGCTTCAGTGGATCTATGGAAACACAAATAGAGCCTATGGAGAGAAGCTAAAGTGGGAGAGATGTGTTCTCTTTTACTAACTCCTGTCAATATCCTTGCTGCAGCGTTTTGGACTAACTGCAGACTCTTTAGAGAGTTTTTCGGACATCCTGACAACAGAGAGTTACAGTAGTCCAGCCTAGAGGTGATAAATGCATGGACTAGTTTTTCAGCATCACTCTGAGAGAGGATATTCCTAATTTTGGCTATGCTGCGCAGGTGAAAAAAGGCAGTCCTAGTCACGTGTTTTATGTGTGAGCTGAATGAAAGGTCCTGGTCAAAAATTACTCCAAAGTTCCTTGCGGTCATACTTGAGTTCAGGGTGATGCCATCTAGATTAGCAATCTGCGTAGAAAAAGTGTCCCTGAGATGTTTAGGTCCAAACACAATGACCTCTGTTTTGTCCGAGTTTAGTAGCAGGAAGTTGGAGGACATCCAGGATTTGATGTCTTTTCGGCAGTCTTGCAGATTGATGAGGCGGCTTTTATCATCTGGTTCTATCGATAAGTAGAGCTGGGTATCATCTGCATAGCAATGAAAGTTGATTGAGTGTTTCCGGATTATATCGCCTAACGGGAGCATGTAGAGAATGAAAAGAACTGGCCCTAAAATTGAACCCTGTGGTACGCCATACATAACTCTGCTGCACTCTGAATGGTCATTGTTAACATTAACAAACTGAAACCTATCGGATAAGTATGATTTAAACCATTTTAGGGCAGAGCCTTTAATCCCGATTTCATAGTCTAGTCTCTGCAGCAGAATGCTGTGGTCAATAGTGTCAAATGCAGCACTGAGGTCCAGAAGTACAAGTTGTATGAATTTTCTCTTGTGGTTGATAACCGTCTTTTTCAGAGGGGCTACGGCATTGAGTGTCCCAAGGAGTGCTGCTGCAGTGCTATCTACAAGATAATCTACCTGCAAGGGAGTAAAATCAGCATAGCTGCCCATTGTAATGCTACTAGCTGTGGCGGCAAGCTCTGCTGGAATGAGCTCTTTAAATCTAGAGACAGCAATATCAGATAAATATCTACTGTAGTGGGTTTTTCTCCCAAGTAAAACATAATTTGTTAAAGTAAATTCAAATGTTATTAAAGAATGGTCAGACAGGACAGGGTTTTGAGGGAAAACTGTAATGTGCTCAGCTTCTATCCCATAGGTGAGCATTAAGCCAAGGACATGATTAAAGAAGTGAGTTGGTATATTTACCCTCTGAGAGAAGCCAATTGAATCTAAGAGAGACTTGAATGCAATAGCCAGACAATCATCATCAAAGTCCACATGAATGTTGAAGTCACCCACTATAATGACTTTGTCTGATTCCATTGCTAAGTTTGTCAGAAAGTCAGGGGAATTCTTAAAATAAGTTGCGGGGGTACGGTACACAACAGCAAGTTAGAGTGGTTTCTCTGCTTTCCAGTCAGGGTGAGAGAAGCTGACAGTAAGGCTTTCAAATGAATCATATGAAACATTAGGCCAAGGGTTAATAAGCAGATTTGACTGATAAACTGCAGCCACTCCTCCTCCTCCTCTAGCAGTGACACGTGGCACATGGTAGTTCATTCAACCAGGAGGGGTAGATTCATTTAAACATATTCATCCTGCTGCAACCAGGTTTCAGTGAGGGTTAATAGCTCAATTTAGTGATTTGTAATTAAATCATTCACTAGGAGAGACTTGGAAGGGAGAGATCGAATATTTAGCAAACCACATTTAATAGTTTTATTGGGTTGGTTTGCTGGAGCAGTGGTTTTGATTTTTACTAAGTTGCTATGAATGACTCCTCCAGATTTGAGTTTAGGCTTATACAGCCTCAAGGCAGACACATTTTCTATGTGACAGAAGGGGGACTGGGTGGGTGACAGCACGAAGGCACCTGCAGAGGGGCGTGTAAGACTGCGGCTCTGCCTGCTGGTCTGAACTCCGGGTGCTTGTCAGGGGTTAGGATGGCTAACAGAATGTGCTATGTTTGTAGATAAGAGGGATGCACCACCCAAAGTAGGGTGGACGCCATCCCTCCTAAACAGACCAGGCTTTCCCCAGAAGGAGGTCCAGTTGTCGATATAAGCCACGTTGTTTGTTAAGCACCACCCAGACATCCAGCGATGGAATGATCATGTACGGCTAAAAATGTTGTGACTCGTTAAATTGGGCAGCGGGCCAGAGAACATTATGGAGTCCGACATTGTTATTGAGTAGTTACACACTGATGCCACATTAACTTTAGATAACTCCGACTGGCGAAGTTGGGTGCCAACGTGAATTACAGTTCTACTGTATTTACGTTTACTTTTTGTCAGCAGCTTCAGGTTCACCTCAACGTTGCCCGCTCTGGCCCCTGGGATGCACTTAATGGAGTCTCTGACCTCACGTTCCGGAGGATAGAGTCGCCAATGACTAATGCTGGCTGCACAATGGCAGGGCCGCTGTGAGCAAGAGCCAACATGTGGAGTTTCATCCGCAGCGGGTGTGTGCTGAGAGAGCAAGATAAAGTGCTGCTTGAAAGTTTGTGAACTATCACCCACTCAGGGTGATAGTCTTGATGGGCCTCCACTTCTAGGCAGAGTTGCTGTCATGTTGAAGGTCTCCATTTGTAAATCATTTGTCTTACAGTGGATGGATGAAGCTGGTATCTTTTGGAAATGATTTTATAGCCCTCCCCAGACTGTTGGGCTGTCACTACCCTCTTCTTCATGTCCTCGGATATCTCCTTTGCTCTGGGCATTGTTGATTTGTATGGGACCACAGTGGCTTGTTGGTTTCCTCTCTCTTTTAATTAGTGCAGGCCAAACCCTTTCTCAAGGATGTCTCATTTCATTGGTCTGCTTAAATGATTAATTAAGCACCAAATGTGTTTCACTCAAGTCTGTTACCTGCTTGACTGAACCAATGCAGCTGGGGGTTCATTTACTACTTAAACAAGTGCCACTAAACAAGTACATGCAATTGATAAAAATATATCTGACATTTCATACATAAAAACTGGTGATGATAAAATCATGGTAAAACAACAGAAACATCTAAACTGCTCAAGGGGTTTACATACTTTCAAGCAGCACTGTATATAATACTATATATGTAATTCTAAAAACATAAATTTCTCATACAGCTTTTTTTTACAGGTTTACAAAGGTCACTTTATAAGCTCAAAATCAGTTTGACCGTAATTTGAGACTTTAAACCTGGCATGAAGAATGCTTCTTTTTTTTCTTCATTCTGCTGTGCTCTGTCAGACCTCCGTATGCAGACTGGAACCAAGCTAGCTAACATTGAGCAAGGATGGGGTAAACTCTGGACAGGTTGCCAGTCTCACAGGGCTCACATGTAGAGACAGACAATGATTTAATAGTCACACTTACAGGTAACGTAGTACCTGGAGGGAACACCAGGCATCTGGCAGATTTAAACCCACAATCTTCTTGCTTTGAGGTTTCATTCCATCATTTACTTGATTTTGGGGTCTTAGGCTGCATAATGAAGCTGCCATGTAAAGTTTGCTCTGTGCACTGGACTTGACTTTTACATGCAAAGGTGACAGACTGTGACCCACCTTTTCTGCATTGTGTGTGCACACAATGCAGAAAAGGTGGGAATTCTAGACCCAAGGGTGATTTTTTTTGAAGTGTGTTGAACTGTCAATCTGGCAATCTCAGATGGAAAGTATGATTGGTGTGAAATGTGATTTGATGAAATCTCTCCAAGGTGCTGTTCATAAGAAACAGTGCTACAATAAACAGCCACTTACTAAAATAGAGTGTGCATGATATTTACTAACCATGAATAACAGGTTAAAAGATATAATGTATTTTTATAGTGCCCTGCTCTGTTAAAAGTAGCTTTTCCTCAATCTGCAAATAGTGGGTTCTTCCAAATTGAGAACAAGGACAACAACCAAGCGGAATGTTTTTATTTTCTAAAGTTATCTGTCACTATCTGCTTCACTGTGCATTGCCATTAATATGTCCATGACAAATGGTATCATTCACAACACCTTAAAGTCATGCAAGCCACTTTATGGACTCTTCAGATTGAGCAGAAATAAGGAAGAATGACCTAGGAAGTAGCCTACATTCATCAGAGTAACATTTAACCTCATGTTGAATGTTTCTTTGTTCTAACAACACATTAGATTATTGTTTTAACATACTATTATTTTTATATTTTATTGAATCTGTGGACCTTGCAGGCCCAGCAGATGACTTCATAGTGATATGGAGAGTCAGGAAGATGACAGCCTCCTCCAACACAGCATTCTGTTGTAGTGAAGGAAGTGCAGTGTGACTGGAAAACACAGCAGTCTGTTGTCATGGCAATGTCATCTTGTTTGTTATGTATCTTAGTTTATCTTTTACTATTTGCATAGACAGTTTCATTGTTCAGAATGCCAAATCTGGGTCACGTCTGTTTCACAAGAGAACAAAATAAAATTAGTCTCAGCCTATGTTTTATGTTAACAAATATAATGTATATTTGATATTTCTACATAGTGTAGTTGGAATATTAGATAGATGTGTGACTTTATTTTAAGATTGTAGGTCAAAAGAGTGACAAAGAGTGAGTTTTGCTTGACACTCACTTTGCTCACTCTCTATCCAGTACTCTGAGTGATGACAGGAGGACAATTGGATGATGAAAATGATGAAAACACTTCATGGCATTTTAAAGATAAACAAAATTGTTATCACATACAAAGCATTAATTATCTACATACTCAGAGCATTCACAATATTCATTCCAAATCAGCATCACAATATTCATTCCAAATATGCCACACATATAAACAGCTGTTTATGACTTGAAGGCCTGATGTCTATCCATCTCATATTTGTTTAATCACTTTACAGAGCCTTAACACAATAAACAGTGTCATTTAGTCCGTTTTATATATGGGGGATGAAAATAAGAAATGCACGTTGCATGTCAATGTGAAATAATAAACACACCATAATAACATTGAGATTGATAAAGACATATGCTATTGGCGATCACTCTGGATTCATCCATTGGAACAACCCTCAATTGTAATTTGTACATGTAAAAACAAAATCGTTTTACAGAGTTTTCAGACATAATTCCTCAATTTCTTATAAAAAAAGAAAAGGAACCACTGCTGTAATGAACAGTACACTATAAGTTAAAATCAATTTATAGATCAATTAAATGATTGTACACAACTTATAAAGTGGATTTAGTATGAATTTAATCTTCAAGGAGTGAACATGCTGGCTGCCAGTCAGAAAATAGTATAAAAGTGTTAAGACTAAATATGATCTAGTTAGGTGATCATCAAATCTAACTGTGGAGTAAAGTGAAGACAGTGTACATATGAGGCAGAGATCCACTTGGACAATTGGAGTTTGTCTAAGGTGAGGCACTATAATTGTTTAAATGGCAATAACGCTGTCCAACAATCACAATGGGCATTCAAGTCATTACAGAACCTTAAAGAAATTGTTGCCCTCAGCCCAACAATTTTGGCAATTTAGTTGAAGAATATTGGGTTGGCACTAATATATTATAAATGCATATTACATATACATTTATAATCAATTATAATTTTTCATATGCTTTTATCCAAAGTGACTGACAATTGAGGGACATCAGTATAGCTTCAGTTCAATAGAAGGCATTGGTGTAAGTATGGTATTAAGTTCTACATCGATGTGCAGGAGATCTTATAAAAAAGTGCAACAAAGTGCATAGTATGAGCTTGTTAGAGATGTTAGGGCTTTTACGAGAGGAGAGCTTCGAGACAGAGAGGGAAGCCCCTGCTCTGATAGGATTCAAGAGCTTTTTTCCACCATCATCTGGAAACCACAGATGAAAACAGCCTGCCATTGCCTTGTTTGGAGGGAAGGTAATGCCAGATGGAATTCCTTGGAGGAACACAGTGGCTGGAAGGAGCATAGGGCTGTATGACTTGACAGACAGTGACTTCTGGGTCTGAACCCACAGGCAAGAATTAGTAACTTGAACTTAATTCCATGGAAAGCCAGTGTAGGTGGATGAGTAGCAGAGTGACATGTGCACTTTTGGGCTGATTGAAGACCAGAATTTCAAATTCAAATTCAAATAAATTTTATTTGTATAGCACCAAATCATAACCTCATAATGTTAAGTTACCTCAAGGCACTTTACATATAGTGCAGGTCCAGACAAAACTCTGCATAAAGTTATTTAAAGGGACCCAACAAATTCACCATGAGCAGCACTTGGTGCCATCTGCCTTGTTGGGTTGAAAATGAAAAAGAAAATGAGAGAATGAGAGCAGGACAAATGAAAACAATAGAATACAAGCAAAAAATACAGATGTAAAGAGCATTAATGATAATGGTAAAGACTGATACTAATAATAATAGTACATTAGTAAATAACAACAGTAAATTAAAATAATAAAGGAAGCAATAAGTAGTGTTGGTGTTGGAATTAAAAATATTAACTAATAATAATTATTGCAGCAGCAGCTGGTGTTGAGCAGGAACATGGGGGCAGCTGCAGAATGAGGACAGGGAGAGAGAGGACAGAAGGGGAAAGAACAAACTACAGGAGACAGAAGACACAAAGTTAATGAGGGTTAATCACATGTAATAGTGTGATATAAATGCATGGGGGAGGGAGAACAAGACTAAAAGCAAAAGATTAAGACCAAGAGAGAGAGAGGTGCTCAGTGCATCCCCCAGCAGTCTAGGTCTAAGGCAGCATAACAAAGGGATGGTTCTGCTGATCCAGCTCTAACTATCAGCTCTGTCATTGAGGACAGTTTGAAGCCTCATCTTAAATGTAGAGAGGGTGTCTGACTCCTGGACCGACACTGGGAGCTGGTTCCACAGAAGAGGAGCCTGGTAGCTGAAGGCTCTGCCTCCTGTTCTACTCTTGGAGACCCTAGGAACCACAATAAACCTCCATATATAGAGAGAAGTGATTTACTTGGACGGTAGGGAACTGTGAGCTCAGAAGGTGTGTTGCTCAAGACCATCTGCAAGGGTTTCACCAAGCACAAAGGAAGGCCTGCCAGAAAGCATTGCAGTAGTCAAGGTTAGAGATTAAAAAGGTCTGAACCATCTGAACCATCTGAACCATCTGAACATCGTCAAACACGATGCCCAGGTGGGGTAAGGGATGAACGATTTTGATATTGATATCGGGCTGAAGAGACTGTTGGGACCAGCTCAGTCACAGGATGTGGAAGACTACAAATTCCTTTGTTCCACAGACAAAAGAAGGCTTTGGAGAACAAAATTCCCCACTTATCACATGTAGACTGGCCGAGATAAATGACTACAGACTGGTGGTCCTCACATCACATATCATGAAGACCATGGAGTGGCTGCTTCTCCTCCTTCTCCAATGGTTGAACACACACTAGACCCTCTACAGTTTGTCTACAAGGAACATATTGTGGATGATGTTGTCGTTTACATGTTCCATCTGGCCCATTTTTACACAGCTATTTTGGCGTGTGTCAGCAACAGAGATCTGATTATGGCCTTCAGTAAATGCAGCGACAAGAACTGCCTCCTTCTGAATACCTTGATCACACCAAGACCAAGGAGAAAGTCATTGACTTTTGCAGGTGTAGACCCACTCTTCAGCCATTATTTTTCTATGCGATGCTCAGGTCGTAGACGTCTGTCAGAAAAGAACACAATGAGCCTGGACAAGCATCAAAATAGCTGTGTCTGTGCTTAAGAGTCTGGACTGAGAGGTCTAGGACATAATTTGCCCCATGAGGCTGTATAACACCTCAGGTAAAGGAGGTGGCTCATGAACTTGACTAAAAATTCTAACCTGTATATGTTAGTGAGTTGATGGACAAACTGAATTTTCCCAAGAGGATGAACAAAGTATCTATCTATCTATCTATCTATCTATCTATCTATCTATCTATCTATCTGCTAAAAAATTTATTAAACTAAAATTCACTATGTGATGACTAGGCCATGAACAAAACAAAATATTATCTCTGACCACAGAACCAAGGACACTATGCATGCCCACTGCACTGGCTACATGACCTGAATGTGCTGTGCAAATTAATTGCTAACATAGTCAATAATTCAAAAGACACTTACACATTTAAATAGCAGCAAAAGTTGCTAAATACTAATATGTAGTACAAAATTACTGTCCACAGCTCTTCCCAACAAGAGGAGACAGTTTCACTTCTGGGAAATGATAATGGTTTGTAGAGCTTAATTTGGTTTGCGTGGACAAATTTGTAAGATGGTTCTTTCCTCAGATTTGAGATTCTGATCAGGTAGGCTACTGGTGAGATTTTTCCCACAATCTCAAATGGGCTTGACCAGGTAGGGAGGAACTTTTTGGATGTTCCTGTTGGTTGAGCAAACCTGAAGTACCAGATATAGTCACATACTTGATACTCACGGTGAGCCGTTTGTTTAGCACTTTCAAACTCCTTCATTAATGCTTGAAGAGGCTCACTATCATGTGGTTCAGCTTCAGTACTTTGGTTTTTCTTTGTGTGGAGAATGGCAGGTTGAGTCATACTCAAAAAAGGTGAAGACAGAGCTGAGTGGTGCTGGAAAGGACAAGTTATATACCCAGGACAAATACACGTCAGGCCATCATTCAGATGGATAATTACTTTGTCATTCTTCTCAACAATGATGCACTGACTGGATACACTCTTTAGATCACTGATGCATATCAGCTGGGGTTGGTGAGTCGTGGATGATGTTGCAGGACCACTGCAAAGCAATGCAATACTTGTTCCAAGCTTCGAGACAGAGTAGAAAAAGATATATTTTAGTAGGTGTCTAACTGACAATGCTGCAGCCATATTTAAAAAGAAAATTCTTTACTCCAATTTTTATATATAATTATATATATATACTCCAATGCATTGTGTCAGTACATTAGAGGATAGCTACTGTAACCTCACCCCTACACAGGTTGATGACATTGTGAAAAGTGCTACAGCTCAAGCGTTATACCACTGTAACGCTATACCACCTCCATAATGCCAGAATTTCCTATTACTCATCATTAATAGTAGAAAATAAGAACAATCCCCGGTTTCTCTTCAGTCCTGTGGCCAGGCTGACACAGCTCTAGTGAACCATCTATTCCTTTAACTCTCAGAGGCCATGACTTTATGAGCTTCTTCACAAATAAAACTCTAGCTATTAGAGAAAAATCCATCACCTCCTGCCCCCGACTGGCAATGATCTACTGTCCAATACAGTAACTTTTGAATCAACTGAAAAACCTGTTCTGCATCTGGATTCTTTCTCACCTTTGAATCTCTCCATGCTAGCTTCCATAGTTTCATTATCTAAACCATTAACTTATGTTTTAGACCCTATACCAACCAGGCTATTTAAAGACGTTCTACCATTAATTAACACAATTTGTCTTTATCAATAGGCTACGTACTGCAATTTAATTACAATTAAACCTTGACTGAAAAAACTACCTGACCCAGATACTACTGACCCAGATATTTTAGCCAATTATAGACTATAGACTATATATCTAACACCCCTTTCATTTCTAAAATCATGGAAAAAGCTGTTGATCATCTGCATAGGAATGGTTTGTTTGAAGATTTTCAGTCAGCATTTAGAAAATATCATAGCACAGAAACAGCACTGGGGAAAGTAATCTATGATCTACAAAAGGCCTCAGACAAAAGACTGGCCTCCAGACCTGTCCTGTTGGATCTTAGTGCTGCATTTGACACCACTGATCATAATATTTTATTACAGAGACTGGAACATGTAATCAGTCTTAAAGGAACTGCCATGGAGTACCACAGGGTTCTGTGCTGGGGCCGGTACTTTTCACCCTTTATATCCTTCCTTTAGACAATGTTATTAGGAAACATCACATACATTTTCACTGCAATGCAGATGACACCCAGCTGTATTTAAGCCAAATGAAGCTAATCAAGTAGTCAGACTTCAGGCATGTCTTAAAGACATAAAGGCCTGGATGACCTGTAACTTTTTACATCTCAATTCAGAGAAAACATGAAGTTTTTGCACTTGGCCCTAAGCACCTTAGACAAACATTATCTGATCATGTGGTTACTCTTGATGACATTACTTTCTAGTTCCTGTCATTACTCACATTACTTCCTTGTGAGTACTGACAGGAACTAGAGAAAGAGACCACATTTCTCCTATGTTAGCCTCTCTGCACTGGCTTCCAGTAAAATAAAAGATAGAATTTTAAATACTCCCCCTTACATACAAAGCCCTTAATGACCAAGCTCCATTGTATCTTAAAGAGCTCGTAGTTCCCTATTGTCCCAGTAGATCACTTCTCTCTCTATATGGAGGTTTATTGTGGCTCCTAGAGTCTCCAAGAGTAGAACAGGAGGCAGAGCCTTCAGTTACCAGGCTCCTCTTCTGTGGAATCAGCTCCCAGTGTTGGTCTAGGAGGCAGACATTCTCTCTACATTTTACAATGAGGCTTCAAACTGTCCTCTTTGACAGAGCTGATAGAACTGGATCAGATGAGAAAAATATTAGGATCTTTCATCTTTTGAATTCAAATATTCAATTTTTTTTCAGTGTATCTCAAAAATATATCTCAGAAATTACAATATTTAAATTCTGCTTTTTTGAGATGCATCAGTACATTTCAAAACATTCATCAGGTGATCACAAACATGACTCCAAATGTATATCTCTATATGGTGGATGTGGAATTTCAACATAAAACTTCAGAAGCAAAACAGTTTTGAGTGGAGCGGGACTGTAGATAAAATAAGACCAACCCTAAAAAATAATCACAAGTTAAAAGTTACCATAAGATACAAGATATATGATTCTCTTAACCTAGTCAACATTCACTGATGATACTGCACTGCTCTGATGACCTTAGAAGGACAGTAAGTTCAGTAATGTATTCTGGAGCCTTACAGTGTAATGCCTTCTAGTAATTAAAATGATTTTAAAATCAATTCTAAAACAAACTGGGAACCAGTGTAACAATGTTAAAATCAAAGTAATGTGAGTATAGGGTTTGGTTTGCTAGAAGCTTGGCAGCAGAGTTTTACATTATATTAGATTAAATAGGAGGAGAATGTGGAATTTGCATTATTAAAACACAAAATTTATGTACAAGTCCTTCCACTTGTCCTGCCACTTGGACATCAGGGGTGGGAAGGTGGTCATGATGCTACAACCAGCTTCTCTGCAGTAAAAGGGCAAAGTAAAGTAACTGCAAAGTGGAACACAAACAAACCATTTCCTCATTCAGTGACACAAGTATCTTTTTTGTTGCTGCAGTGCACCTTATCTTACTGCAGTAATTTTCGAGGTCATGACAGTCAGTTTCCACAAAACTTGGAGGTATGTGTTTACTCAAGAAGTAGTAGCAGAAGAAGAAGGCTGCTTAATCACCACGATTACGATTCAATAACTGAATGAAAATTATAAATGAATTATAATGAAATTGATTTCCTCCTTGCGCTTGCGACTTGGTGAATAACTCATATTCCCGATTAATGGTTAATAACTGCATCTTTGGAAACTGCTTTGGAAAGTGTACATGATTTTGATAAGTCTCCCCATGACAGGTTTCCTTCTGATGGCCCTCTGGCTCACAGGAAGACATGGAATCTATCAAAGTCCTTAATGTCTATGTCGCTGTCAACATCAGTATATTCCATGAAATCAGTGTTATACTTTAACAACCTATCAAGCACACTGTCCGTTTCCTGGGCTAAGCTTTGAGCTGCAAGATCTTTGGTACTGTTGACATAGAAATATTTTTTCGATGAAAAAAAAGCTTCATTCTGATCTTTAAAAGTGGTTACAAGAGCTTTAATAGATTCCAGGTCATCATATGTGTGCTGACACATAGCCTACAGACATGCAAATCTACAATGTTGCTGCATAGTTTTTTAAGCTATGATTATAACTTACTTAATGTATAAAAATTAAACACAATATGTCAGCAACTGAACTGAGCTTGTACACTGGCCACTATCACGATCTTTTGAGCCTGTGGTAAGTTTTTGCCTAGTTTCTGACCATGGTGGTGAGGCCTGAGGCTTTTGCAGAGCTAACATCACCTTTCGCCACTGCTACTGCGGGAATGCTGCAAGAGGTACCAGGGCATTCTGTGTAGTTTTTAATCCCATGGCGGTGGAGAGATTTGTGTTGTTGCCGTTATGTTTTATCTGAACTTTACATATTTTCAAACAGTAAGGGACTTATCGACAAAACCTCTTTTTTTGAAAAAGCCAAAGTGTTTAACATTTCTTTACTATTAAAAGTATTAAAAATACATCCATATAAATTTTTTCATGCTTAAACGTGCAAATTCTTAGTATCGATGCAATCACTTATCTCCGTTGCAAATTGATTTTAGATCAATATATGTCCCTGTGAAGGACAAATTGTCGAGCACCCATCAATGTAGTTGGATCATAGGAATATGAATCGATATATCGATGAACTGATGAAACATTACACCCCTACTTATAATATTGTGATCAAGGACAAGGTGACATCAAAAGTGGCTAATGCTATGCCATTAATGGCTCATGCTGATTCCTTCAGCAACATATATTGACCTTTATGCCACAGTCATACCACCTTACCTTACCTTATATATTTTCATTATTCTGATAGTGTTTCTGATGCTGAGCTAAAATAGCCTGTGTTAGTCTAGCCACTGTAGCCAGTCTGACTAATCAATTACAGAAATTTACATCAAGCCAACCAAACTAAAATCATTTTCTTATTTTTGGCATGATAACACATTTAAAACTCCCCAGGCATACATATGGTAGCTCATTTATTATTAACCATAAATACTTGAGTAACTGTTGTCTGCTATCATAGCATAATTCGTGTCCTGCATGGCCATCTCCTAACCTGAGATAATACTGGGTCTTTCTCAGGCCAAATTTGAATTAGTTTTTCCATCACTAGAGAGTTAAACAGACAGGCAGCTTTGGTTTGGTGTCTCAGAAAGAGGGAGACGGCTGAAAGCATCAGCAATGGCATTTTGACTTCTTGCTTGATAAACAATGTTATACCAATATGTTGAAAGGGTTAATGGCCAGTACTCTCTCTGATACCATAGAAGGAATGCCTTTTGACTCACTAAACAAACCTATTCGGTACTTATGGTCTCTTGAAATAGTGAAAGGGCAGCCATACAGGGACTGGTGAAAACATTTTACAGCAACTAATCCTTCCTTCTATAACTGTGATTACCCGTTTTCTGCTGTTGTGAGTGTACATGACACATACCCAATAGGCTTTTCAGATCCAGTCTATATACAGTGGGAAGGCACTGCCCCCATGCCATAGGGTAATGTGTCACAGGACAGGATGATGCCTTTGTCCAGGTTAAAGTGCACCATCAGTCGTGTAGAAGGTAGTAGCCGAACCTTCTCCTGAGCTTGAAACCACTTCCACACATTAACTGCACATCAGATGCAGTCCCACCTGTTATGTTTTGCTCTTTTTAATTTGGATCACACAATGGATTCACACATATACTAATGGTAATAATAAAAGGGATTATTGGTTAATCCACAGCTGTTCTTGACTGAGAATTGGTAGAAGAGCGGGGGAATCTAACAGAAAAATAGAGAGGAGATTGTTGGTGAATGGTGTGGCAGGTAATGGCAAGAAATGTAAAGCCACAGGGGAGTAGTGTTGCAGGTAATGGTATAGAGTTCTAAGAAGAGCAGGCAACAGCATTGGAGCAGGTTTTTTAGAGACACAAAAGAGGTATCAACAGCCTGAAGTATTACCTTGTGTGAAGCAGAATGTAGCAATGAGTGGGTGGAAGACCAGGGCTTTTCTACATAGTTGATGAGAGATGAGTTGCAGGTGTGCTACAGTCACACCGCTGTTGGGAGAGGGAGACAGACATACACTCACACGTGCACACACACACGCACACACCCATACACACACAGGGAAGAGGTGACACAGGGAAAAAAGGTGACAAACACAGGAAACACTGGGGAGCAGGCAGAGGTCACAGCCGGATCGCCACTGCCTTTTTTTTATTTTATAACCTGGTCCTACTCCTCTTCTGTCCTACCTGTGACCAGAATGTCCTCTAAGTAGACAGCCACGTGGGAGGTATTTTAGAGCAGATTGTTCATTGTTCTTTTATGCACTGGTGCTATGGGTGCTGCACAATGGGAAAACTTAACAGGTTCAGTGACACATTCACATGAGCATACTTTGCAAGAATGTAATACACTCAACTTGTGGTAGGTTTCCTGACTTATCACTGAAGCTGAGGCACTGATGTCCACCTCCATGTTGTTGCACAAATGGGCTCAGCCCAGGGCTGAGGTCAGTGAGGTTGAATATATTAAATAAACACTCCTCCACAGGCTTGTAACCCTGCAGGTGAACTGTGCTCATCTTTGGCCCTTTTCCTTTTTATGTTCACTTTTTGCCACTTCTGCACGTCTTTGCATTGTGCAAATATCTTTAAAAGCAGTACCAGCAGCACCTACAATGGTAACATTCAACTGCCTTTAATGGCCCATTATTTTCTTGGACATCTGATGCCTGGCACCTGGCAGCACGTCTGTTAGCTTTTTTAATGTTTTTAGTATTGTTTGCCTCTATTTCCATAGTTTGGGATATTCTAGCACCAAATTCTAACTTCACTGAAAGTGAATTTGGCTTCCCCACAGTCTAACCAGTCATGCAACATGTAATCCAGTAGAGCTCCCAACTCACAGTGCTCTGTTACCAACGCAGCCACTGAAACTCCATCATAGTGATGCATCATGCATCATAGTGAGCTTCTTGAATCTGTATTAATTTGTACTTCTTAGCCCTGAACACACTCAGGAGAACCACCTTTTTCTTGTCTTCTGTAATGTTATTCGCCAGGAAAAAGTGCTCCAGTCTCTCCACATTCTCAATCCAGCTACTGCCCATCTCAGTGAACTCTTAGTGAACCAACTGTTGCCATGAAACATCAAAAAAAGAAAAAAACTTACTCTGTCACTTATTCTTGTAACCTGCACAATAATGCATGGTCTTTGAAGACAGTTTAGGCTCTTTAAAGAACTTCTTCATTACAGTTTACACAGTCAACAGCACACACGTGTAAACAGGGGTGTAGTAACACCTTAAGGCCCCACTGAGGGAACATAAAGGGCGCGGCACTCAACACTCAGTAGCAGTAACTAAGCAATCCTTTCCCACCACCAAGACCAGCTATACCAGCAAACAATCTACATCTGGCCCACGTCTACATCCTTGTGACTGCAACGCCGATACAGAAATGGTCAAGGAAGGAAGACTATCATTTGCACAATGCAAAGGAGATTCACTATTATGACTGTCTGGGTCAGCAAAGAGGTAGTAAGCTTCCGGCATAATGCTTGTAAAGAGTTTGTGTGCTCTCTACTGGTCACAGTAGAGCCATTGTGTGGACAGGGGTGTCCTCCTTCATATACTTAAATCTGTTTTTCTCCTAGGATTCAATGATATTTTAGACAAGAGTATATTTACAAATTTGTTTCACAGTTTGGGGAAGACTCTCTTATCTCTTAATGATAATGAATGATGAATCAGTGAAAATTGATTTTTGTCTCAACATTAGTTTTGTCTCTACATTTTTGTCTTTACATTAGTTTGCTGAAAAACATGGCTCATAAGAACACTGTGATCTGCCAAGAGGCTAAAGATAAATATTTTGCACTAAAAAGAGGGAGCAAAAATAATTTCAGCAGGAAACAACATGACAGGGACTATGGTAACCAAACATAGAACTTTACCAAAAATGTGTAGTTAGTAACATGCATTAGAAACTATAAATTTTTGGCCAGGGGGTTTGTGACAGCAATCTACAGGTAGCCAGTTGGGATGGTAGAGATGTACATAGGTGCAGACTTTAATGAAATAGTTCAAAAAGTACCAGCAAAAACCTGTGTGGTCAGCATCATCATTATGTTAGCATTCCCCAAGTCCAACGCTGTCAAACATCAAACAAGAATTTTAGTGGAATCAATAAATCTTTTTTCATTAACCATCAAATTTAGATAGAATTCTGTTTTTGAGATCTTTTGAAATGATTAGTTGAATGAAAGGGCTTCAGGTAGTTCACTCAACTTTTTCAACTAAATTAAATTGCAATTTTAATTGAAACTAAATTAGCATATTAAACCTGCATGCACTTATTAATGTGATTTATCTGCAATATACTTTATCTGCTGCTGTTTTTGTAAATTTTTGCAAATATCTAAATATTATTTGTTTTATCTACTCTTGTTTTTAATAGTATTTTATTTTTAGATTTTGCAGTTTTCCTTCTCTATGTACTGTTAGATCTTATCTTTTCTTATTTTAAACAGTTCAAACACTGTGCAGTCTACTAGTGATTTCTGCACAGACCACTAGATTGCAGACTTATACAGAAAATTAGTCTGTTGGCAAGCGTCATGCTGGCACTGTTGCTTAATTATGTGCTGTCTAAAGAGGTAAGGCAGTACCTGAGAAATGAAACTCTACAAAGCTGATTCAGAATGGGTAATAGATCACTAATATCACATAAATCATCACTAATGCAATTATGAGTAAGCAGCAGTTCATTCTGTCAGTAGCTGAAACTGAGGCAAATAAATACACAATACTCATCTGAGGTATGTTCCTGAAATCGCATTATTATTATTGTTATTGTTATTATTGAATCAAATCCCCATGAAATATGAAGCCAATTGGCCACATGGTGGTAAGGTTTCAGATTATAATTTTAGAAAGGCCAATGTTCCATGTGCTCTACTAAAGGCCTGTTGGACCATTAAAGTCTGCTCAATCAAATTTTTTGCTCATAAGTTTAATTTGAAAAATTAATAGAACTGCATACAAAATAGAAATTTCGTAATTGGTCTTAGGGTACTAAAATACAAAATACTATTAGAATTGAGCAAATCTGCCAAAATATATGGTGGCCATTTATCAACTCATTAATCATGCGTACAATTATTACAACACTATGATGCCCCTAGGGCACATGGAACCCATTTCAGTTCACAAGTCAGATGTTTTATCAACAGGCTCGGGCAAACTCTGCTATGCCATGGACAAGTCAGCTGGTCATGTTCGGCATACTTGGAAGGGTCTAAGGTCATGCCTTGCAAAAGTATCACAAAGGTAAACCAGAGAAAGCAGCATTTTGGCAGCAGAGTGGGAAGTAGGTCAGCCACACCCAGCTGAGAACGCACAGACAGGTGGGGAAGACAAACTGGGGACAACAAGGGCATCTCCAACCTCGTACATGCTTATAAAGATTCATCATGATGGGGAGGCACAAGGCAGGATTGCAAGGTTATTATTATTATTGAATGAATATATTATAAAATTTCCAAGCAGAATCAAAATGCATCATGCAATGTGTTATGTGATTTGACATGATGATTAAGATGTACTTTATATATTACTAACTATTAAGATATATTAGGAAATTGAATCTATGCTCTCGAACACAATTTGTGGTTATGCTTAATGATAGATTTATATAATTTGTGACTTGATTTGTATGACGATTTTAAAAAATAGAGTCAGATAACCTAATATTAAGAAATAATTGTAACAAAAAGCAGAGAGAACTAATGACTTTTTTCTCATTAAAAAAAAGATTTGGAAATTTGGCAATACTCTAGGTCCATTAACATTTGGAAGCCATTTTTTGTTTTGTGACACCAATAATTCCAAGACAAAGATTGGTTGTTGAAAAAAAGGGTGGATCTACCACCCAAGAGAATGGTATCAAAGATGTGGTTCAAGAACTGTATCGTTAATTTGGCTCCAGGTCCAGCTCAAAGAATAGATGCACTCTGTCCGTCTTCAGTGAATTTATGGAACATATTGGGACTTAGTCTTTTGCCCGCACCTGAGCCTCTACCTACCAACAAGTCATATAATTTGCAGTCATGCTGCTACCCAGAGATAAAGTCAATTAGCTTTGTGAGACTCTAGGACATTCATGAACTGAGAACATACACAGCAGCCTTTCTAGTTGAGTACTGATTTTTGCATGTTCCCTGACATGTCCACCAAGGCATCCTTGAAAATTTCACAGTTAAGTGGACAAGCTCACATTGGATTTGTCATGGGGAAGTCAAAACATGAACCTCTTTCTAAAACAAACATCCCAAGACTCAAGCTATATGCTGCAGTCTTGGCCATGGAAAATGACAGATTTAGTTTGTAATGAACTAGACTTGAGGCTATATCCCATCAAGTTCTACACTACAGCAAAGTGGCTTGGCTACACCAACAAATACAACTGGATTTTTGTCTACATTCATAATAGAGTTCAATGGATTTACTTAACCACAAAACCTGAACAATGGCATTATGTGCACACAGGGATCAGCACAGAACACATTCAAAGGTTCTCCTGTTAGGAACAGTGTGGGTCCCTGTTGCTTTGTGTTTGGCCCCAGTTTACCCGTTGATCCTCCTGTTCTGTGTGTATCTCCAGCTGGGTGTGCGAGGTCTCACAAGTCCTAACATTTGTATAATTGTGTTTTGCTGTGTACCCCAAAGGAACTATTCTTAGTGAAGGAAGTCATCAGAGCTGTTTGGAAATTTGTTGTATTCTGCCTTTATTACATTTTTCACCCTGTCTGTATTGTGTGAAGAACCATAGTGAACACATACATGAGACATGTAAAGAACAAATAGTCATGGCCAGTGCTATTTGGCATTTCAGATATAGACATTCACAGACATGAAAGAAGCCACCTCTCACTTCCAAAGTCCAAAATGGGGGTGCTGAGTTTGCAGCACAACTTGAACTCTGTGACAGAATCAGAGCAACTTTTCTCTTGGACTACATGGACATGGCCTAAATATAATTCTGCAGACAGTAGGAAGAGGGAACTGTGTCTGACTAGCTCACCAGGCTGACAGAGGTCCACACAATGCACAGTGGCTTCCAAATGCCTGCTGCCATAGGGGGAAAAAACCTGATAACCCTGTGGGAGGCCAACCTTCGAGACTGCTTCAACTCAGCGAGATGATAAAGGGCAACTGTCTGAGATGTAGATGTCTTGTTGTTGCTAGAATCTCCAAGAGTAGAACAGGAGGCAGAGCAGAAACTTTAGCTGTAACATAACCCTAACCTAACCCTTGAAGGAATTCCACAAACATTCACTTGGGCTCAAGGATGAACTAATAAGAGTTTGGTGGTTGGAGGCAATTATGGCAAACTTAAACACAACTGTCTAAGATAAATGGAGGTCATCATATCTATACAAATAGTGAAAGGTCAAGTTAATTGTGTAGAAGTTCCATTGTTTACACCAGGGACCAGTTGATCATGCCAGAGTTGGGTGCTGTGGTGACCAGAACAACGGACATCCCTGCAGAAATCACCTGCAGAGAAGGAACAAAGCGATGAGGGAAGTGAGCTGTGTCCAGACATGTCCAGAGCTATTGCTCATCTATGAATGGGAGCAATGTGAGATCATTGGACAATTAGGATGTGCCTTTTTTTCTGAGAGCCTCTTTCTTTTTTTAATTGTTCCCAATGAGGAGAGGGTGTATGCTAATGCATTGGGCTAGGGAGGAGAAATCCTGTCTTGTTTTTGGTCACTTTCAACACTCAACCGTTTAGCTATTATTGTAATAGAAACAAATTTTTGATGAAGTGCTGGGATGAAGCCCTGTCCAGTGCTTTTCTGAAATAAGTTCTATGGATGACACAGGGAGGAAATGAAGTGAGTTTCAGACATGGCTATAGGAAGATCCCATTGTTACCATCAACTGCTACATCAGCTTACACAGTTCAGGCAGAGAATGGAAAGACGAAACTCATCTATAGCCTCCACGCAGTATCTCTTGATGACTAAAATGTGCAAGGTGAACAGGATGAACCAGTCTGATATCATGAGTTCTCCAGACCAAGCTTTCATTAAGGATATCTTGGTACTTGCTCCAATCATCTTATCCGTCATCCCTGACCAGTTGCCCTGTTCATGCCCCTGATCTGTCTGTGTTTGCATGAGTTCCCACAGTAACAGTTTCTCTCACAGTCCAAAGACATGTCAGAGAAGTTGATTACTGAGTCTAAACGCCTGGTGGTACTGACATTATCCTGAAGGATTCCTTGATAAACTTGGGAATTCATTATCCCCTCCAAGAATGAAGCTGTCCAAGTCCTGCAGCAGCAGAGCCCCAAATCCTGATCTTTCTCCACTGTCTTTCTGCATTGGGATTCTATTGTCATGTTGGTGAATGGTGCTTTTTACCCCATATACAGTGATGCTTGTTTTTCCTAGACAGTTCAACTGTAGTTTTATCAGTCCATTAAACGTGTTCCTAGCAGTGTTTTGGAGGGTCAAGTTGCTCTTTGTTTCATTTCAGGAACAGAGGCAGTTTTTGGAGGAGCAGCAGCTTCTTCCATGGTGTCCTGCCATGGACTCCCTGTCAGTTCAATGATTCATTTTCTGTTATACAATATCACATAGCTCCATCAAAGATCTTCAGGACTTTTCAGTTTCCTCTCCAATGAGCATCACTCAGATTCATCTGGACTGCTGGAGCTCACAAGTTCTTCAAAGAATTGTGTAAGTATGTTAAACTGAGTATTGGTTTATTTCACAATATTAGCTGTTGTGGCATTATTTCCTGTGTTTATGTTGCTAAGGATTAAGTGAATGTAAACTCTATAATCGGTTGTGTAAAACAAACTGGGAGATGAGAAAATAGAAGACAGCACAGGAAATCCAGTGCCTGCAGAAATATGAATTAAATTCAGAAAGAACAGCATCTGCCTTTGGCAACACGCCATCTGCATCCAAGGACAGTTCCCTCTTGGGTGAAACTGTTCTGCTGCAGCTTGCATGGTTTCCTCATCCATTACAAAATTGTCAGAGCCCCCACAGTGAGGAGCACAATACAACTAAAAAAATTGTAAATGGTATAACCTGAGAATAGAAAAGCAACTACACACTTTTATTAATAAATAATAGTCATATCAGAGCAATTAGGCAGACAAACTAGGCAGTTCAGAAGAACAGTCTGGAGGCTTCTTGGGCAGAGCAGCTTGGGAGGGTGGAAAGTTGAATGGAGGATGGCAGAGGCTGTGGCTGCCGGAGATGACTCCCAGCAAACTGGATGAGTTGGAATGGGGGGAAACAGCTGTGGCCACAAAATCAAATGCAGAAATTTTTCTCATACAAGATTTTGGGGTGTTTTTTTCTGAGGGTAATACAAGTTGACAAAGGAAACAAAATTTCCAACTGAGGTGGCAAGGACATCAAAGACTAAAACCTAAGGCAAAAGGAATAACTAACAAAAACACATCACGAGAGAAATTAAACAGAGCCAGTGGGAGTCAGACTTGACAACAGGTCATCTATGCTGAAAGACCACAGAAGAACCACACAGGATGAATCACTGGGGCCATGCTGGAGGGTGGAATCACAGGCTGAGGGTAACATCACAGACAGAGCCCTTCTTGGGGGCAAGCAGGAGGTGGCCAGAATGGTGACTGGGGATCAGGAGCCAGAGGTGATTGAACCACCAACATATCAGGATTAGGAGGCAGTAGAACCACTTGAAATCAGGAGGTTAAGGTCATCATTTTATTCATTTTTTTAAAAAAAATCTTGTTTATGTTCCTCTGGTTTATGTTCATAAATGTTCAACAGTTTATGACATGATCAACATTTTGCAAAGGAGCTAAGTTACCGACAGAAGTTGAGTTCAAGAGTTGACACTTTGTAACATGGCGAGGCTAATGCTAACATTACTCAAGAAGGCCTTCTTGACTATACTCCCATTGTTTACTTTCTTACAGATAACCATTAATTTCCCTCTCCTCAATCCCAGCAAATGTCATTACATAAAACCAACAGCATTTTTAAGGGCTAAACTATCAGTCTATCTGTCTGTTTGTGTCTTGTCTGATCTTCAGTTTACCAAGCTATCTGATATTTAGAACAATCAACAATCAATTTGAGACTGAATCAGTATTGTCACCCCAAAGCATAACTCATTAATTTAGAGTTATTATTTATGTGAATATTTTTAATATTAATATTTTATTAATTTCTGATTTCCTCAATTGATGCTGGTAATTTATAACCTACCTATGCCTACAAGTAACACTACAGATATGCAGCAGTGCAGTAAACAGTGCTTGATAAATGACAAGAAGAGTTCATAAAATGGAGATTGAAACTATGTTAGCAGGGCTTGATATAAAGGATATCCCAAAAGAGCTATATTTGGATTTGTAGATTGGGCTACACAATATAGCAAAAAGATCATATTGTGATTATTTTGATATATGTTGTGATTTCAAATTGCGATTATATGATTTCAGTTGAAATTATTGTTTTTTTCACTGAAAAAATTAAAAAATGATGATGCCATGTTTGCATATTTCCCTGTCAGGTGACCCTGACACATTTTAACTTTTTCAAAAAAAAAAAAAAAATTGCAACACCTGATATTGTACTTGGCTATATATATATATATACATATATATATGCAACTATGACTATATTGCACCAATTACATAGCAAAGTGTAACTCAGTATTATCAATATGTACTCTACATTATAAACACTGGATGCTCAGTGTATCAACCATAGTTAGATTTGCAAGTTTTGCGAATTACGTTAGCCAGCTTTATGAAGAAGTTTGTTGTAACATGTAATCTAGAAGGAATCAAAAAAAAAAAATAACAATGTTCAAAGATCCAAAAACACAAGTGTCAGCAAAACTCCACACAGACTAACCCTAACCCGAACCTTAACTCTAACCCAAACTGTGCTACTAAAACTGTGTATAAAATAGTGAATGCAATGCACACATTAATGTGTGCACGTTTAATGTGTGCAATGTCTCATTATTGTGCAGAAAGGGAGGATAGGTTTGATCAAGTGCTGCTAAAT
This sequence comes from Rachycentron canadum, assembly GCA_038496675.1. Lineage (NCBI taxonomy): Eukaryota > Metazoa > Chordata > Actinopteri > Carangiformes > Rachycentridae > Rachycentron > Rachycentron canadum. The sequence continues at coordinate 433,244 of CM076662.1, forward strand.
GTGTCTATTGGATGTTGGCTTGCTACCTCCTTGGCTTTTGCAGGAGGCTTGATTTGGCTGTCGTGAAAAGCCTGTGAGTGAGATAAGACACAGGGAAGCGCAGTCAGCAATAACTTACAGTGAAGTAATGAGAATAGCGTGGGTGTCTGTTTGCAGCATTGATCAAATGTGTTTTAAGGTGGTGGTGTATCAAATCAAATCAAAAAGTGGTGTCATTATTAAAGTTTGTGACTTTGTCTTACATATTAGAAGTGTAAAAACATGTTGAAACCACCATAGCTCCTGTGGATACAGTTCTTCTTCTCCAGACAAGGGTCTGGAGCACCCCAGCATTTAAAGAAATCTGGGGACTGAATGTGCGGGGAGGCCTAGCGAAAAAACTCAAGTGATACCCCTAACATAGCCATTTATATCACTGATTGCTGGAAAAACTATAGTAGCACCTCTGTTGTATTCATATGACACACCCAGCAACCTTGAGGAGACATTTTGTCCACTAAAAGCCAAGGTCATGTGCATGCAAGATGGCCTCTATGTAGTCTTCCCTGAAGACCACTTAGAAACAATGATGCCACTACAGATAACAGAAGAAGGTGTCATCACAGTCGAGTCTTCAGTATATTGTCTCTGACTGATGCCACAACCAGGGATATGCCAAGAGTGGAAAACATGGGTGCAAACTCAAATGGAATATGCTTATGAGCCACAATGTCCACTTCACTGCACTCTAACGTATGATGAATAACAACAGCATAAAGACTATGAAGTATGTTGGGAAGAAATAATAAACAAAAAACGCATTACATTGTCAGCCAGGGTGTGTACATTGGAGCACAAGGAGAAACAGCTGCAGTCAGGGTTACAACAGTGGTTTCAAGTGTGTGACCCAACTCCCTGTTTCACACTGTTGGTGACAAAAGGATATGAATCTCATGAACTTGGCCCAATGGTGATTACAAACATAAAAATGGAAACATACTAATAAGAGGTACATCCATCTCACCAGATAAGAACACCAGAATATCATTGAGAGCATATGAAGGGGTAGCAGAGAAAGTTATAGTAACTACTCACTTAAGCTCAAACCAGGAGCTGAATTGCCATATAGACCACAATATCCACTAAAACAGCATGCTGTAGAAGGAATCAAGCCCACAATTCAGGGCCTGAAAAAGGCCAAGAACACCCATTGTTCCAGACCCCACATGTCTATCTGATGCATGCTGGTATACAGTCATTGCATTGTGTTCAGCCTTTTTCATTTTCCCTTCACATATGAATGACAGCATACACACAGCACAAGGCTATGTGGACAGTCCAACAATCTAACAGTGCTGGCTCAAGGTCTACAACATTTTCCAAGTACTGTAATTTAATATGTGGATGATTTGTTGATCTGCAGTCCAAGAAAACTGCAGTGTGAAAAGGCTCAATTGCAGTACTAACAGTCCTAGCAAAAAGAGGACACAAAGTCTGTAAAGAAAAGATTCAGTTCTATCAAACAGAAGTTGAATACCCAGAAAGAACACTATGGGGATAAAAAATTAATTGCTTGAAGCTATAGCTAATGCTTATAGACCACAAACAGTGGGACAAATGCTTTATGTTATGTTAATGACAGGATTCAGTTGTCCATTGAATTGTGCCATCAAATGGTACCATTGCATGCTTTAATACGACCTACAGGACAAACAAACAACTCAGCTCAACTACAATGGACAGAGGAGGTGCTTTCCATGCACTAAAAGGAGACTTGCAAACTGACCCAACATGATGAAACACAGATTACTCCAGAGCTCTGCATGATTATATCCAAGCAATGGACACCTTCATGTGAGCATGTGAAGGCCTGTATAACCAGCCAATTTCAGAGGCTTACTGAGAGCAGATGGTACTCTAAAAACACATAGGTAAGGACCCCAGAGCAGAGACTGACACAGAGACCAGCAGGACGTGGTGCAAAGATACTTTAATGTGGAAATGAGGGGACTGAACAAGAGGAGATGGATGGTGACTGGAGGATGCAAGCGGTGTGGGTGATGTCGGGGTTTAGGAGAGTGAAGTGGCTCGTGCATGACTGGTAGGACAACCAGGTGAGCAAGGAGATGGTGGCGGCGTGGCATGGCCAGGTGAGCAGCAGCACAGGAGAACACAGGTTAGAGGCAAGGCTACACAAGAGACTTAAAATTCACAAAAGTAACTCTGTAGTAGAAAACTAGGCAAGGTGGCTGAGAATGAATCTACCACTGTGGCAGGTGGAACCATCTAGTAAGGAGTGGAGGGAAGACAAGGGTAGAAATACTCCAGGTGATGGGTTATTGGATGCAGGTGTGTCAATGAGCTGCTCTTGTAGCCACACCTCCACTGGATCATCTGGTGCAAAGATGCACACAGGAGAGGGGACACAAGAGGAAACAGAAAGGGAGAAACACTGAGAGCACTGGAGATAGGGACGATGACATCACCTTCCGATGGCTATTGCCATCATTAAGTGTCTAGTACATCAAAAAACAGACTCCTTTGCAGATAAAGTCACAATACGTGCAGAAGTGGGCACACCGATGGGCCCATTCTTGGTAGCTGAAGTTTGTGAACCTCTGACAATTTTATTATCTCTTATATTGGCACAGAGTTGATCCAAATGAAAAGTTGATCTGGTTAAAAACAGGGACTATCAAAATCACACAAGATGGTCCTCAGTGCTGCCAGTGTCATTGTTGCGTTTTGCTATTACAAACAATATAACACAAGGAAAGCTTTTCACATCTCTCCACCAGACGGTCCATTCAGACTAATGATAGACTATGTGGACACGATCCAATGAATTGTGAGACTGAGATACATCTCAGTTGTGGTTGATAGATTCAGTATATAGACTGAAGCAACAGCAACACCATGGCCAGGTTATAAATCAGTTTTGGTGCAGAGAGGTCTGGTCTGCTAGATGTTCAGATAGCTCAGATAATTGAGCACATTCTGTAGCACAAGCAATCAAGATAAAATTAAATTTTTTGTGGAAAAGGCAGAGGTTTCACAGGGAACAGACACCTTTAAGGTCATTTTAGCAATTCCAACAGCTCTGAGGGTTGAAGGTAAGCTGTTTTGGTTCCACCTCAACCATCATCACCAGAGCAGATGACCCAGAAAAGAACACTTGAAGCATTCAGAAGAAGGGCGCAGTAGATCAAGTAGCAAATCAGTAGCAGCAAACCGGGAAAGTTAATTAGGCACAGAAGATGAACTCACAAGCCCAACAGAAAGTCAAGGGGTGCAAGAGTCAGACCCAGAAGGACCAGCAGAAACATGAAGGCAGAGGAGTCATTAGAAGGGGGCTGTGGGGACGAGGAATGACAGCTGTATTCATCTTGAAATGAATAATTATAACCAAAATGACCACATTAACAGTAAAGTTGAAGGATGGAAGTTCTGCTGATAAGAAGTTGGCAATATTTTTCTTTGTGCAACACACCAATAGATATGAACAGCAAGGCTGGTTTGCCTGTGGACCTCAACAATGACCATTTGGATGCAGCGTGAGCATCAGGTATGTCACTGAGTAGCAGCACTCGCAGGAATTTAACCTGCTGATAAATTCCAGGTAGCCTGGCTTTAGGCTCTGTGTGAAGGAAGAAATACACACCTCTACTCAGCGGGTTCTCCATTGTTGTGTCTGGAGATGATGGTGAGGTTAAACAGGCAGTGTAGTTGGCTGTGGCAATGTGTTGACACCTTGTAGTAGTACACTACCCTAACTAAAAATGCAATACTGTCTCTCTCTCTTGCACTGTCCTGCTCTTTCTTGTTCAGAGTGTCAGGTATTTAGTTATTTCTCTGGCTCCCATAGTAATAATGATTCATTTAAAAGAAGTAGTTTATTTGCCATAATGGAGTCGTGGCTCAGCCATCTGTCTGCACCCAATGGGAAGTGGTGTGTATGCATGTGTTTGAATTAATTAATTAATACAGCAAGTTTGTGTTTGAATATGTTTCTGAGCACTCTTATCACATAGGATGCTAACATTAACATCCCATATTCACAGCCATAACAACTTAATGTGTGCCACATTCTGTCCACATAACCCACCCACCCCCCCACATACAGATACTATTTTCTTGTGTCTTGTGTATATTTACACACCCTCTTTCCCTAATACTAACATATACACGCAGACACACGCCCACACACACATACTCACTCCGATTAAGACCACCATGTGTTTGAGGGATTAGATCTCCACAGGGGTATGTCATACCATCTGTGCAGGGGCTGACCAAAGAATAAAAACACACACATACACACAGAGACTCAAGATGTATATATTTGCACTGTAGAATCTACACAATTGATCACAAACCATTTTTGCAAAAAAGACAAAAAAACAACTACATGCATACACACTGTGTATGTACATATACACTAGTAGTGAAAAGCGCATACACACGCACAGGTACTCACACACACACACACACACACACACACACACACACACACACACACACACACAAACACACCAACTGACTAACAACAGCAGGCTTAATTGTGAGCTACAGGCTGCTTTTAATTCATTGTGCTGATGGAGGAGAGAGTGTATTTGATTCACTAATGCTTTTCAGAGATGTTTAAGCTTCTGCCAGCAGTGAGGACTCACTGAACTGTAGCATGAGTTAATACATACTCAATATGGCAGATTGACTTTATGTATGTCTGTGCTTTATTTAGCACAGACATTGTTTGAATTAAAAAGCAGTATTTCATCAGTATTTCAACTATTGTATATATGAGCACACTGCTCTCTCCTACTCAGTTTAGACCTTATTAAAATGGGGATTATTCTTAATTATCAACAAACACAACAAAATATGGAACAGATTAACACCTAGACCATTAAATGGGAAAACACTTTTACTCATCCTATGTTTATATATGTGTAATACTGTCATTTTTTGGCCAGAGAGCATGTTGATGTTTACTCAAGAGTAACTTAACAGAGTTAGCACTAATTCAATGTCACAAATATAAGTAAATGTAAGTAAGCTACAGACATGTGACATTTACATACATTCATCTCAATTTTTATTTTTTATTACTCTTATTGCAATTTGCCTGCACAAAGCAATTATTTATTATATTTTTTTCATTATACTTTTATCTTTATCTTTATCTATACCTTGTATAGTTAGTTCTTGTATATATTTTTCATTCTGTTTTATGCTGTACAGTGTGTTTTTTATGCGTGATAACTCACTGCTGTAACATAAGAATTTCCCAATTTGGGATCAATAAAGTATGTACCATTTGACCTGTCCAGGATGTATCCCAACTTCATCTAATTTCAGCTGGGGTTGGCTCCAGCCTCCCAATAACCATGCATGTAGAAGTAGTAAAGAAAATGGATGAATGGATGGATATGAACCATTCCAAGGTGATACCTACAGTGAAAGCTACCCATAAATTCCAGCCAGTTAGGAGTTTATTAGGAACACCTACCTAAAACTAATACAACTAATACAAATACTCTAACACTAACAGTTCCACAATTTTAACATTATTAATTGTTGTCGTTATTTATTTATGATAATTTTAAAGGATGTAATGTGTGGTGCTGTGCTGTATTGTATTATACAGTGAGGTTATTACACCAGCACACCTTGTTGATGCTGATACAACTTTCCACAATAGTCAGGTCAGGCTGAGGTTGAATGGTCCTCACAGCTTATCACATGAACAGAGCTATAGAGTCCACAACCTTTTTTTAACTGCAAAGAACACTGACATAAACAGCTGTATGTTCTGATCATGCACAGAAGATTTCCCACGTGTGTGTGAATGTGTCCACACAGAGAAATTCAGGTGAAGTAACCACTTACTTCAATGGGGCCGTTCACAAAATTAGTGACAGAAGTGAGATATTTAAAACCTTTCCACCAAGACTACATCCACCTGAAAGAGGGAAAATTATCCAGGCCTATCTGTCCAGCTGCAACTGCATTCACAAGTTTAATGTGGCAACACTCATTGGTTGCTAACTGAGGCTGTCAGCATGGCGGTCTGTTTGTGTACACTAATCACCAGGAAAGATTGCACTTGCCTAATTTGACAGAGCAGCACACTGGCAGGAAAGTTACTACAAAACCCTAGTACTCTGATAATGACAACAATAGATCTCCAAAAGGAAAAAGACAATTATATGAATAAAAACTATATATGGAAACAAGTACATGGACCTGGAAACAAGTACATGGTCACTTTACCTGATGGCTTTTGCTCAATTTGGAGTTGCATACTGACCACGGTCACAAGTTCCCTGTTTCCGAGTGTATGCATGCAAGCTACTACAACTCACAGAGAAGACAAGGAGCACACCCTACCAACCTGCCAGAATAAAAAAAAAAACTGTGATGAGCATCTGCCAGAATAAAGACAAGGGTCTCTAGATAAAATTAAAAAATATATATATTTAGAGGACACAGATAATTTCAAGATTCAAGAACTGGTGAAAAGAGAGAAATGTGAAATATGCAATATGGTATACATTTTATAAAAATATTATTAAATATAATATTAATATAAAAAGAATATTAAAATGTTTAGATTTAAGAGAATATTTAGAGAGGAAATTGGTGTTCTACTGCTATGTAGTGTTTTGAGTATGCACATAAACTGACAGCTGAAGTGTTTTACACCAACACACATCCAGATAAAGTAGCCTAGCTTACTTGTAGAAAGATAGAATGAACTCATCATCAGATGTCTGTTAAGATCAAAATTTCTACTTAAAATGTATATTTGTACTTTTTACCTGTTTTTGAATTTCCCTCTGATTTGAAAAAAAACTTGTGTAGGTAACAAAGGCATGGACACACTTCATCGATAAGATAAACAGAGAAAGGGAAGAATGTCAGACATAGAAATAGCAGCAGCAATGCAAGAGGTAAGTTGAAGTGTTTGTATGTAGGTCAGTTAGCAGAGGGACATTCATCCATCAAGGCTTTATCAAAAATGCAAGAGTTGATCAGCTCTTAGATTAAAGACACAGAACATCTCTGATCATCTGTCAAACTACTCATCCAAGGAGAGATTGCTTTGTGCTGTTTGGATAAGCAGTGTTCGTCACATATTAAGTTTGTAATTGGTTAAGATGGAAGCAAGATGAGGGTCTTTGCAGACACGGAAACCCCTACAGCGTCAACCTTTAAGATGGGGGAAGGAGAGGGGCGCTAATCCCTAATTTATCCTTGTGTATGTATATGTGTTCACCTGCCTTATGTTTAGCCATGAATGCAGGTCAGGTCAGAAGTGTGTTATAATTTGCACAAGTCAGCATGTTTGAGTCTTTTTGTGTGAATTTTTGTTCTCTTTTTTTTTCATACACAATCACACTTGTGGGTACAGTCTGTAAGTGTGTGTGTGTGTGTGTGTGTGTGTGTGTGTGTGTGTGTGTGTGTGTGTGTGTTTGTGTGTGTGTGTGTGTGTGATTAAGAGCTTGGAGAGAGCCCTGCTTGAGAAGCTCAGGGGAGATGCAGTCAGAAGTGTCTCAGCTACAATACAGAGAAAACCAGCAGAGAAATAGACCATTTGCCTGGAACCTTCTTGAACAAGGGATGGGTGAAATATGTGTAATAAATGTATAATAATTAATCTCATCATATGTATTAATTTTATTTTTATACATCTATTTCCTTTTATTTTACTAGGATACTTTTTCTGCCAAAGACTATAATTGACCTGCAGCTCTGACACACTAAAATAACTAAATGAACCCATCTTTAAAGCTAACTGTGCAGTGAAACCACAATGATCCAATGATCATTTATATCAGTGTATCATGCATTATGTATAATGCATTATGCCTCAGCTACTGCATGCCCTTGCATCCACCAAAATCATCATACAGTTAAATGAACAATGATGAAACTGAACATTTTAACTTTCATTATGATGATATTGCAGGACTGTATTAGACAACATCAGTTGTTTTTAGATGTCCCTGATAAACTGCCAACTGTGTGTTTATTTGATATTATCACTTGAATATTCAGTCTGCAAAGAACCTGACTGAAATTTACTCTTTGCCTTTCCATGTTGTTTCAATGCATTGAAATACCATCAAAATATATATATATAAATACTTATAGTATTATTATTATTATTATTATTATTATTATTACTATTATTATTATCACCATATAACATGTTTTCCCCTTCTGTCTTTTAAAACATGCTGTTTCAACTGACTTACTTCCTTCTTTAATCTGAGGAAAATATTATTTTCTTCGACTTGCCAGCACTGGCAACTTGAGGTGCTGTGTCACTGAAGTGCTGTGTCACCTCCAGTTACTGGAGTTTCTGTTACTGGTAGATGTTTTCTTCATCAGTGACTTCCTGCTGTACATCTGAACACACACTTACACTACACACTCTACTCCAGCACTCAGAGCTCTCTGCTCCTTTTAGACACTTTCTTATTTACTAATTCATCACTAATTAGTTAATGACTAAGTCACATTATTCTTTAAATGTATAGAGGTCACTATTGATGATAGTTGTTAGGTTAATAGATTAACATATTCTTCCTGAATTTTGGATTAACATGTTTGGTTAAATTGTTTGCAACCTTATTTTGCCTGTGCTAAAGCATTAAGGTTTGTGACTCAAGTCTGGTGCAGAAAAGGTTTGATATGTAAAAAATTAGAAATGGCTGGGATCAATACAGTGAAGGAAAGCCGACTGTATGTCTGTCTGTATTGTTTGACTGTATGTTTGCTAAATGTTCTAAATACCCTCTAATGGCTCTTGATTGTGAGAAAAAGCCCACCTGGAGAGTTGAGAGGGTTGAGGGGGGTGGGGGGGCGTGTATGAAAGAGGAAGAGGCTGAGCGTGGGAGGGACTTAGAGAGAAATAGAGACAGAGCAGAGAGGACACACAGAAATGATAAGAGAAAGGAAGGGAGAGGAAAAGGCAGATACAGTGTGGCTTTAGTTGAACAGGGTAAGCACTGAGAAATCACGAGTTACCTGGAATACTTGGGCTTAATCTACTCAAGCAGTTTGGAGGGACACTGAGAGGCTTTTGTAAGGTAACTGCTCTGATTTCTACTCCTACCACTACTGATGAGGAAATGTCCGAAAGGGCACTGACACAAAATTTCAAATGAAGTCTCTGTTATATGTGCATATAAATAATAGTTTAGTTCACCTGTTCCCAAGTGTCAAGGTTATTCCTTGTAAGTATTTAACAAGAGAGGTGTGACAGTAAGCTGGAGGGGGTTAGGAGCTTTAGGTCTCTTAAATCAATTAAAGAAGTGACAGCTACAATGAAGGAGCTGCAATCAGGATGCATTCTTAAACCGGAAACCTTGTTGACTTTCTGTGAAAGCACATGTCTGTTTATACCCTTTGTTCAGTTTGATTTGGTAATATGAAGCTTCACTTTTAAAAAGTTGGAATCTGCTGTAGAATTGTTTGGGGAAAGTACAAAGGTGAACTTACAACGTTGCTTTTAAGATATATTTACATATTTTGTTATATTGTCACCTAAAGATACCAATTTCATGCTTTTTCAACTGCACTGTGAACTCAGCCTCGAAACATTGGACAAAGTCCAAGGGGCACCTTAAAGCTCATACAACAGGTCATTAACATATCTGCTATTTTATTTATATTTACCAGAGATGTTCTACAACATGCCCAGCATCAGTGCCGCAAACATTACAGCCATGTGTTTCAAAACCATAGGGCAGTGAAAGTTACAGTGAAGTGAGAATGCAAAATAAAGAGGAGACAATGAATTTAACATCAGACAAAACAGACATCTTCACAGAGCTGCATTCATTACTGCCATTCTAAGTTTTACAATACAAAGAAATAGTTGTGTGTGCTTAATGTTTGCTAAAAAAAACCCAAAAAAAAACAAGGGACTTTAAGTTGAGAGAGTCTGTGTGAATATGCTTGTAAACTTAATTCTAAGCCAGCTAGAGATGAAATAGCACAGAATTCTGATATAAAGATAATAGTGACCAAAATGACATATAGGCAAATTACCACTGTCTGCTATGCAATGGATGTATAACAGGCAGAAATAACAATTTCAGTGATTGCTTTCTGGGGCATATTTAGATGCCTGCAATGAATAAACTCTGGCATGGAGAGAGATGTCCTCCTCTCAAAGAATACTACTTGAAGCCTCAAAGCACACAGCTCCATTCCAATTACTCCATCCTCATCCATCTTACTTCATCTTCTATTATATAGCACTGTGTTCCTCACCATGACAATGTTTCCATGTGTGCACTTAAAAAAACAAATGACATGTTATGGATTCAACTGTGTTTTATAAAAACAGATCACATAGTTTAAGCACATGAAAACCTTTTTAATGGAGAAATACAGACACATTCTCAGTCGTAAACAAACAAGAACTGAACATTCCGCTTTGTGCTTCACTTTGAGTGGGACATAACCTAGTAGCTGAATCTTATATATAAATATCTGACATCAGCTTTGCCAATATTGTCATCCCCACATGAAACACTTCCTGACCTTCCTGAATCATAAAAGTTATTTTTGGTGGGTTGCAGAATGAACTCTCTAACATGTGTAACAAGCCACAACTTTTCTGAAGAGGAACACAAGCTAAGAAAATGTTAGGACCCAATTTACCTTTCTGTTTGGAGCAGATACACACACAACCACAGGGAGTAATGTATTCGCGTTTACTTACAGAGCTCACACAAGGGCAGGGCAAAAAGAATCCACTGTTAGACACCACGCAAACTGGATAAAATGAATTCATTCTCAGCACCAGCTTGGCTCTCGTGTCAGTGTTGGAGTCTCCATGTGAGATGCTTTGATCACTGATTATATGGAACTGGAACTTATTTCAGGGCTGCAGCTCACTCTGTCATCCCAGAGCACGGTGTAGCTGCGGTGCACACGTAATAGTTCTTTTTACAGTGTTCATATGTGCTCATTGGAAAAATAATGATAATTATAGTAATAAATTTTTTGTTTCCTTGTTTACAGAGTAGACATGCAGCAGGTAACCCAGTACTGCTATTGGTCTCCGGTCCTCATGTGACAAAGATCTGTTCTTAAATACAAGCAAGTGCTGTCACTTATTTTTTTCTTCAACGTGAGGTAATTGGTTCATCAATATTTTAGAACTTTTTTGAACAATTGTGGCAAAATTCTGGTAACTGTGATATACTATTAATAATAATACTATTATCATGGATATTAAATCTTTACGTTTCATCTCTACAGTCAAGACTGAAAAAATATAAATCAGGAATTTATAAATTGAGACTTTTGTGATTGGAATTTGAATCAGTTTTTTCTTCACAAATATGATACATATTTTTCACTTTATGATAATGTGGTCAATAATTCCAACATATTCAGTTTCTGTATCATGTTGATAAATTAGCTATTAAGGTGCCTTTTTATTTGGACATGATATTTTACTGCTACTTGCAAATAGCAACAATAGTCCACAATAGTCATAGTTTCCAAGGTCAAAATAGAGTAGAGTATTTAGTAGACTGCAGTCCACTAACTTTTCACTGACCATTTCCACTAAGTGCCTCTGCTACATGATTCCTGCTCATGCATATGATTTTGAATTTTGAGTGGCCGTGGTTCAGGTGGTAGAGCTGGTTGTCCAGTAATTAGAGGGTTGTGGTTTGATGCCCAGCTCCTCCAGTCCATGTGTCCCCCAAATTGCATCGAATTTATAATCAGCGTGTATGTGAAAGAATGTGTGGCTTGTAGCCTAAGGGGCTTTGAGTTGTCTAAAAAGTGGCTTTCTTCTACAAGTTTTTGATTATATTGTTGAAATTAAATCTTTACAAAAGGAAAAACATCAATATACTAAATAAAGACAGTATAAGTATTGGTAAGCTCTGACATTATTGGTTCTGATCTAGTCACTGGAGAAATTATGTTTTAAGAAAAAAAGTGTATTAAATCATCATATAAAGTCAGTCTATTACAATTGTTTCAGAGTTTTACCATGACAAAATCAATTTCTAACAGTGATTTATTGAAAACAATAATGTTTCTACCTAATAATATTAATTGAGTGCACATATAAAACAATGTTAATTCTGTTTATTTATTAATTTATTTATTGTGTCTCTCACAAAACAACAAAAAATACTGATTGAAGGGTGAAAAAGTGCTGATGATAAATGGAAATTAATCACACTGGCAACATGGAGAGTTGTTGTGTGGCCCCATTTGCGGCACCCTGTCTTGTTCTACCACAGTGGAAGATCGATGATTTATGGGTTTTCTGGGGTTTGCACCTGTTTCTGTTCCCTACTTTCCCCTGCTGTCTCCCTTTCTTATCTCTTGCTCTTCTCTCTATGCACTATGCTCTTTCTCCTTCTGCTTTATAGTTATTATGAAATGTTTACAAGAAATTATGCTTATAATGTATTATTGTTTAGTTAGTCCAAATGTTTCAGAAATTTTTCTACTACATTTTGTTTGAGCAAATATGTTATTTAAGACTTATATTATATGAAATGTGGGCAGGATCTACACATATATATAAGTCAATGAAATCAATCAATCTTCAACAACAAATTCTACAGTATACAGTCTGCAATCTGACACATACATACATGCATGCCCAAACACACAAAGCAGGTCTCTCTGGCCTTTGTCTGTCTACATTATTCAAAATGGCTGCTGTGGCCTGCTGACTGCTGAGACTGAATCACTGTGACATTGTCAGGCTCATTAAAGATCACTGCAGTGCAACTGTGCCTGGATAGCCCTGCTATACTATACACACACACACACACACACACACACACACACACACACACACACACACACACACAGACACAGACACATACACACACGTCCACTAATAGAGTAAACCCACAGTAATGTCCACTGGCACATTGTTATATTAATAATGTATGGAAAAGCATAAAACAGACAATATGAAAGTATTTATTTTGGCTTACTTAGTTAAAAATGACATCTAAATGACGTCATATTATGACTAAACAATGTCATAACTTTTTGTGTCCATCGCAAAGCTGCTCTCACTGACATGGTTTTCTAGTCATCTTCTGAGGTTTGAAATTGTGTTTTTGTCTCACACACAGAACATAGCCTCCATCTTGGAATCATTTTCAACTGTTGTATTCACAAGTGACCAGGACTTTATTTATTTCTTCTGCAGAAGGAACAGACTTCAATGAGTGTCCAGTGTTTATGTCTAACTCCTTCTGTGTGATTGGTAATGGAGGGATATGTAGACAAATATATATATTTATATCTCCTCTCTCCTCTCTCTTCCTCCCTCTCTCCTCTCACACTCTGCAGTCATTCTTTACATGTAATAGGTGGGGTTGAGGTTTAGTGTAGTGGAAGTATTTTTCCTCTTACCCTGCAGTTCCCGAGCAACTGGGAAACCAAAGCGGAGAAGAGGTGTGGTCCTCATCCTTGACAAACAAATGTGCCAGAAAAAAAGTCTCTAAATCAAGAGACAACACTGCAGACTGTAAACATCCGCTAATAGAACCTCCAGAGAGCCAGTCAGTCAATCATTCAGTCAGTAAGTCAGTCAGTCAATCAGATTTGGGGTTTTGTTTGGTTAACTTCAAGATTTATTTTTTTGAAAAATGAATAAATCTAATTGAAAAAGGTTTTCAATTACTTGACAACAATCAAGTAGAGTCATTAGTCCTCAGTGGTGATATAAAATGTAGGTAGACACAGGAGAAACAACACAGGCATGGCACAGTTTTTATGTTCAGAGAAGGGCTGACGAAGGCATGTCTGAAATATGTTACAGGTATGCTACAATTATCTTCCAAAATAATTTTATTAAGAAATCTAGAGAGAGACCCTAAAGGCATTTTCACCATCTCTTTTCAGGGAGCTCTTATCCATGACAACCTGGTCATGTGGTTGTTTATTGGGAAATTGAGCACAGAAAAGATTTTTGGGAAGTAGTATTATTCTGCATGGCAACTTTGGAATATATTTTCTTTATTCATTTTGGTTCTTTCTGCCATTTGGCTTGTGAACCACAGAACTATCTGCAGTTTATGGTAGATGAACTGAAAGAGTAAAATGGCAAAAACAAGAGGAAAACAAGAAACAAACTACTGAGCTCTTAGTCAAGTCTAAACAGGAGAGGTTCAATTCATGTTTAAGGCCTGCTGATGCCTTACAGTTGCTGATGCAAGGGCCTGTAACCTGTTCTGTCTAGATACAGTTTGAGTTTTTTTGATATGTAGACATTCCATTCCATTAGAGAAAGACAGTAGTGGAGCATCAAGGCATGTCCTGGTGTAGGCAAAATGGTTTGCCAGTCAGCTTGTCCAGTGGTAATATAGTGAGCAGGAGTGAACTGACGAACTTCAGACATGAAATTTAACACATTTACCCTACCTAAGCTTCTGCTGTTTGCATGCATCTGTGTCCACTCTGCCAGAATTGCTTTATTTATCCTGCATGCCCTGTCTTTAAACAGTGATGCTTCCTTGGATAGTTATTGCAAAAAATGGTTCTACAAATTGTAGTTTCATTTAAGCATGTTTGTTGTTCAGTGCCGGCTTTTCTAGTGTAATACCTGTTAGATCAAAGAATAGAGTAAACCCACAGGATTACAGTCTTCTTGTCTGTCAAATTCACAGCCTGAATCAATGTTTCGTTTTGTCCCCGGAAAAGGTATGACGGTTCTGATAGTGTATGGGCATGTAGCCTGTCTGACAGGGCAGATGTTGCCTTTTGTTATAAACCTTCAGTTCATCTTAATGCTTAAAATGAAAGTGTAAAGTATGCAAAAAGTAAAGTGTTCTGAATAATTAAGTCAATGTAAAAAACACATCTCTGTGCTGTCACACGTGTTAGATACTACACTTCCTGTGTTGAATTTCATATTGTTTGCAGTTCACAAACTGACCCATAACTATTCTGATAGGACACAAGAACTCTCTTTTTTTGGTCAAGAATGAACTTTCACACTCAACTGAATTTTTTTCTTCCAGGTGCCTGAACTGAGGACAAAAGAGAAGAAAAGGTTGGCGGCCAACTATCATCACAGAACCAGACCCAGGACCCAAACCCCCACCAACACCAAATTAGTGATTCCCTCACTCAACATACTGATATAGTAACTTGCACATTTCAGTGAGGACACAACACTAACATATTTTCCTGTCATTATTTGGGCTCTTACTGGAATATTGATTTTAAATCCAGCTTTGGATGTATGTCCATTTCCAACCTGGAAGAAGTCAGCTCTCTGAAACTTTCAGTACTTTTTGTTTTCAACAACAATCTCCGATGATCACAGGGGAATATGTCACTCTGTTTCTGGTGGGCTCTTGCTTTCTGCTGGACTACAGCTCCCAAATCCCTTTGCAGACTCAACTCCAAAGAAGAACTAAAGGTGCAGTAACGTCACCCAGGGGGGCAACTGGAATTAAGAATGTGAGGATGTCTGTGAAGGAAGTGGCATCATTAAAAGGCAGAATGAGCCTAAGGAGACATAGGATGCCAAGGGAGCATCGTGTTAAAAGAGGATGGGTGTGGAACCAGTTTTTCGTCCTGGAGGAGTACATGGGGTCTGAGCCTCAGTATGTTGGAAAGGTTGGTAAATATTTGTCATGTCTGAGCTTTAACTATTGTGGATTTATTATATTTTCCAGCTTTTCACCTAATTTGAGTTTCTATGGTGTTCATGTTTCGGTTTGTGTTTAACCAGAGCTAAAATATCTGTACACAGTTTTTGCCAACACACAAGGTCATGTTATCTGGAAGAAATAAATGGCATTAGAACATTTGTGTTAATTAAACAATGTTAGTTCATGCAGAGCACACAGGTTGCTCTTGCATTAGCTGATTAGCAGCATTTTCTTCATACGGAGTCAGCGGCCTGTTCTCCTAATGAGTGACAACCAGGTTTATGGGCATCATAACCAGACACTTCTCACCATTACTCTGCTGATGGATGCCATCCCTCCTCCGTACATGCTGTATTTTTTGTGATGTCAATTTAACTAAGTCTAAGTTCACAAAAAATACTCTGCTACAATTAATATTTTGTTAAACATTTCCCCACGTAAAAAGTGAAAGAAAGTAAAAAAACTGGGGCTGGAAGCACATCTATGCTATGAGAAATCAACCATTGCTGCACAAGCTAGTTTGACAGATGAAAGAGAGATGGTTGAGAAGAACAGAAAACATTGGCCACAGACCATCGGTTTTACAAGATTGTCAATTGTTTTTTTTTGGTCCCTGTGAACAGTGATTTATAAACAGTCCAGAGAGGAAGACAGGCAGATTGTCTAGCATTGTTCTTATTTGGGGCTGACTGCCAGCTATAGCATCTACAGAAATGAAGCTAAAACTACCAACATAGATTTATTCAATCAGATGACTGATCAATGTCTGATTCAGATTTTCCCTGGTGAAAAGAACAGGTTAGTTGTCTCACTCAGTTCATAATCAAGCACTAATGAAAACAAACAAACCCAAAGCTGGAACTTGAAAAAATAGTTTATGTTGGAAGTGAAGAAGTTGCCTGACTGTCTGTTGTGGACTTCACATGCCAATATTTACAAGCTGGATTGCTTCTGGGGCAACCCAATAGCCATGTGGTTGGGGTTCATAGGATCAGGGCACATAACCTCTGAGCAGGCTACCTGGGTTGAAACCCAGCTGGTGGGACTCTTTCCGACACTTCCTGGCTAAACTCCAGGTTAGAGCGACTCACAGTAAGAAGGGTCTGGGTTCAAACCCTGGGCCTTGGGCCTTTTTGTGTAGAGTTAGCATGTTCTCCCTGTGCCTGCGTGGGTTCCTTCTCTGGCTTTCTCACAAGCACATTTAGGTGACTGAATGGTGTCCATGATAGACTGGCAACCTGTCCAGGGTGGACCCCGCCCTCGCCTCATCTCAGATGGGGTTTGGCCACTATAGAAAACGAATATTTTGAGGTATTTTTCTGCTGAATGGGCCCAATGTTTGCAAGACTTTTACAGACTCAGATCCTCATTGAATCATGTTGTGATTTGTCTGGAGCGAATGTAAATACACAGACAGTACTTTAAAAGTACTCAGTGTAACACTGAGTGTAACAAAAAAATGTGTCCTCTCATATTCTAGTAAGTGACATATGTTGTTCCCCAACATATGTGGGGAACAACATATGTTGGTTTTGAGGGGCCTAATCTTTGGTCTAACCCAAAGATTGATCAAAAGAACAATCTAGTTGTTTTTGCACCATGAACTGTGATCACGACCTTCTTTGGGGTAATAAGCTTGCATTTTTTACAACATGTTGGGGAACAACATGCAAGCTTGCTTGTAATATAACATGTAGTATTACAATCAAGCTTCTCTTTGCTCTGTAGTCCCCAGCTGGCCCAACTACAGGCAGTGAGGAGAACATGAGCAAGGGTGAAAAGGCAGTCAGGCTGTAGTCATGCCTAATGAGAGAGGATTTGTGCCCTGGGGCTCCTGAGTAATCTGCTGTTGATGGTTATAGCAGGGCCACAGATTTACTATCGTAGGAGGAGGCAGGGATCTGTGGCAGGACAGAGTCAAGAGGAATCAGTTGACCTCATACCACTTGGAGTTTCAGTCAGAGCTTTTAGTGCTAAAACCTCTGGCTGGACTTGTGTAGGAAGGCAAGGGTAGTGGCTTGACACAGAGTAGGAGTCCTGCTACTGACCAAAAAGTGCAAAACAAATCAATCAATCAATCAATCAATTAATCAACCAATCAATCAATCAATCAATCAATCAATCAATCAATTCCATGTACCTCTAAGGCCACAAATAAAGACATTTTTAAATGAGACCTCTGCTGGATTATTTTAAAACACCATAATACAATAACACTATAACACAGTGAACTGCACCAAGCGTAGATATCCAGAGAAAAGGTACCCAAGAAATGTATGGCTGTATCTGTATCTGTGCCTCGTTCCTCAGTGCATGATGCAATAAGAACTTTTTCATTTTTTGCAGGCTCATGATTTATGTCTTGTCCGGAAAATATTTTATTTCACACAAATAAAAATATCTTATGTTGTCTTATTTTATATAATCCTTGTCTCTCACATTGAAAAATATGCAAACCCATTGGATAAATATCATTTTGTTTTTGCCAGCATTTACTAAAAAATAACTAAACATGTTAATCTAGTATCTTAATACCTGTCTTCACTATATCATCCAGAGCAGTACGACTCACTGATCTGTTTCTAGTGTTTGAACAATGATGGAGCTCTATGACACAAGGAATAAGATCTATCAGGCTTTGGATGCACACACAATACTTGTTAGTAGGTTTGGGTCAGCACTTGGGATTTAAGAAAACCATTGAATACGACCAGGATTATCCTTTTGTGTCCATGTATTACAAAAACCATCAACTGACAGATTATATCATAAACTTTAATATAGTGCTAAAATTAATGGCAACTTAGAAAAAATACATTTAAATTCCCTGAAGCTCTGAATCATAAGCTGTTTTAATGTATTTGTGTGTGTGTGTATTTTGTGTTTTTTCTTCTAAGTTGCCAAATCTAGTCTAATCAAGTAAAAATGACACTTATATACAACTATACTGCAACAGTAAGTGTGGCTGACCCTAACCCAGCTGTGCAGTTGATTAGGGCCTGAGCACCAAGTGATATTAGGAACCTATTTAAAGTGTTGTTCCTTTTTATTATTCCTGAACAAAATGCCATTTTGAGGCCTTTCCCATGTTCAAAAACTCATGAAACTTTGTACAAGCGGCAGGCTTCATAAAAGGTCTGATATTTTATGGGGTTCACACATGGGCATGGCAAAGTAGCTTGATAGCACCACCTATTATTACACTACTCTGCCTGTGTTTCACCTAAAAGTATAAAATTCAGTAGACATATGTATCATGCCAAAAAAAAGTCTCCAGCACTCTGTTTGACATCAGTCATGATGCTTGTTATCTGTTCAAACCTTTGGTCCCATGTTAGAGTGACCATCACTCACTGGTCAGTGAGATTTCTGGGGGACCTCATTCTGAGTTGTGATAAGTGGGGAATTGTGGGAGATGATGTTCTCCATCGCCTTCCTTTGTCTATGGAACAAAGAAATGTAGTCTTCCCCATCCTGTGAATGAGCTTGTCCAAAACCTTAAAGTAATCATAATACAAGTAGTTAACTGCTCAAACATCATAATCAATGTTTCCTGAAGCTAACAGTAGTTAAGACATCCTTTGATTATGATGACAATAATAAAGACGTTGTGGGTTCTGGTCAAGGCAGGGTCGTCTTTAGGTGATTGGCTACACCCGGATCCATGTAGTTACATACCTTCCCTTCCTTAGATTTACTCTTTTCTTATCTCCATCAGCTCAAACAAGCCATCCATGTGGGCCTCACGGCTATTTTGAAGATAAAATTGTTATTTTGACACTTATCTCGTCTCCTCTCCCATTTTTGTTGCAACCCAAGAGCCAGGCTGTAACAAATGGGAGAGGAGATGAGATAAGTAAACTAACTAAAAGTATGTATAGTCTGTATGTGTATGTATGTGTAGTCAGTATGGATTTTGATATAGTTGCTATAGCATGAGTATAGTGAACAGCTATGGTTAAGGTGGTGTAAATCAAGTTACCAGTAAATTTTTTGTGCCTTTGTTTATTTTTGGTGTTGGGCTGTTGCCAGTGCTCCTACTGGCATCCTTTTTTGGGGGGGGAGTGTGACGACCTCTCCATACCACTAGTGGTGTGTTCACTTGCTGACCTCTTCTTTCAATCTCTCTGCCTCTACCTTTATTTTCATCTCCGCCTCTACATTTTTAAGTTCCACCTGCAGAACAAACAACTCCCTCATCTGCTCAAAAGTCAGATCTGCATCACTGCAGCCAGACACACCCACCACAGGACCAACAATGTGTGTCAGCTTTGAAAACTCCCAAATCAGTCTTATTAGCTTTCACAATATTTTTGACGTTTTCCTTTGTCACCAACATCCAATCCAATCCAATTATCCCCCCACACACATACACACACAGACACACACACACACACCGCTCACACCTCTCACACACACTCATATAGGTAATTAAAAAAGTGATTTATGGTTACTAGTTGCTGCTACAGTTAGATTCATATGTGTAATCTCTTCTTCCTGCAGCTCCACACAGACATGGACCATGGAGACAATGCAGTGAAGTACAAACTGTCAGGAGAAGGAGCTGGGTCAGTCTTTACCATTGATCAAATTACTGGAGATATACATGCCCTGGTGGGGCTTGACAGGTCAGTACTCCTCAATAATAGTACAAATACAGTACTACTGTCTGAAAAGTGCAATTTTTCTTCTTTATATCCTTCAAAACCTTAGTTCACTAAAGGTACTGATAAAGGAATTAGTATCAATAATATTGATTTATATGCGAAATAGTAGAGTTATCAGCTTTGTGTGAATTATTCCACTTACAATTACTACTAGTAAATTAAAAAGTAAATACTATTTCAAAAGTGTATGAGACAAACTAGAAACTTTGATTTAGCAAAAAAATTTAAAAAAATACTAACATCAGCGACTATAGCTTCCTGCTTGGACTATAGTTTCCTTTGTTAAAGGATGAATAAGATTGTATAAGATTTGTCCAGAAATGTAGTTTAAAACGAAGAAGAGGAGCAGCTTCCTCCAGAGCTTGAAAGTTAGGCTACAGCCCTCAATTAGCATTTAATGCTAACTAAGGACAGTACATTGAGATTGAGCCAGGAGGCCAAGTGAATACATGTTGATCATATTTTAACCACTGTATTGTTAGAGATTAGGCAGCAGGATATTTAAAGTAACATGATCTGCATCTTCATTAAGGTATATTTATCACCATATAGCCTTACATTACTAATGCCAGTGCTATGTAGAGACAAGTACTTACATGCAACTGAAGAAATACCACTACAACCCGCAAGCATATCAACACTTTTAACACAACCCAGATTAGAACAGAGCATTGTTTTAGTGAGGTGTAAAGGTACCAGTTCTTTCAGCCATGTCTGTATCACAAGTATATTGTGTGTTAGATGAGGAAACTACTTACTACTACTACTTATGTCAATCTTCTCATCCAGAAGTCCTCAAATAATTTTTCTGCATTGTAGTATGTGACCATCACAACAATTGTTATAAAACACAATCAAATATGAACACAAGTGTATGTGCTATATTCAGGGAGGAAAAGTCGTACTACATGCTGAAGGCCCAGGCTATTGACATCCACACTGGCCTTCCTCTGGAGCCAGAGTCTGAGTTCATTGTCAAGGTCCAGGACATAAACGACAATGAGCCACGATTCCCAAATGGACCCTACAGTGGCAGTGTCCCTGAGATGTCCCCAACAGGTAAGACTGCCAGAGCCTGAGATGAGTGTATAGCAGAATTTTTGTTTAGTTTAAATTTAAAGTGTTCTTTTAACATACATCACAATTTTCATAGAATACATTTTGATACATTTAAATTCCAACAAGAAGCACAATCAGGTGTCAGAAAGAATAGTAAATCTAAAATATTAAGTACCAAGTAGATGATGCCTTTGAAAAGAAAATTAGCGTGAAGCTCCAATATACTGTCAGCAGTTATTTTTCACTCATTAATTCCTTGCAGTCTCTTGCTTTGTCTGGTGTTTTTCTGTGTTCTGTATGTTATTAATGTTAAAGCCTAATCCAAGAGTTGACAGTAATGATTAGGGTTGGGTGTTTCCACTGATTTTCTGAATCAATTGAATATGATATTGGTTGAGTTATATTTATTTTATATTTTAAGATATTTCAGTTCAGAGAAGCAGTGTTGTAAAATGTAACTCCAACCTGATGCATTATTATTATTATTTATATTAATGTTTAAATTACAAATAAACCTCTACGCTATCACAGTAATGCACTTTTTTAAATGACCAACAACAACCATCTGGTTCTTCATAGTTTAAAAGTCTGAAATGCAACTACAAATCTGCCTTTGGACTTGATGGTGACTTAACTGGAACCGTGTGTGTCATGTTTTTGTTTCACATGGGGGTGTATTACTATTTGTTTACATACCTGAGGGCACCTATGGTGCAAATGCACGGTTCTGTGGCAGCTTGTTTTGAACCACTATAGTGGCATACATGTCAGTTTTGATCACATGATCTGAGGTTGAGTGATGATTGACCTTATAAACAGTCTGATCATTTTGAGGATATGACAGACAAATCATCAGACAAACATACAGCACAGTAACATGAGATGATGCCATAATGTAGCAGGTTGTATTCAGTGTGAAGCAGCAGGTAAATGAAGACAAGCAGTTTGTGTGTTGAATAAGTTAATTTACTGACTCACGTCAAGCAAATAAAGTCACACTGGAAACATTCATTCAGTGCAGAAATGGCAGTGCCAGCAGAGTGCAAGCTAACAGATGAGGCTATGAACACATAGCTAATCAAACTTTTGACTAGGTTGATGGTTAAGCTGACAGAGTGGACAAGCGCCCCAAAACTCTATAATATGTAATGGATAAAAATTACATATGTAGCTAGCCAACATCCATCTCCCAATTGAAGACAAATTCACATTTTTCCTTTTACCTGTACTTCAGGCAAGCATGGCCAAAAAGAAACTAGCAGTATAAGAACAAAAAAAGATAAATTGCAAAGATCAAAGATTAATTAATAATAATATTAATAATAGCAGTGCTTAATAGCAGTGATCCAGAAATCAGACTCCAGAGAAGGAAAGACAGTGAAGAAGTGGGTCCAAGACAAAAAGTATTATATTAAAACACCATCTTAACTACATACAATGATAAAAGAAGAATCGTCTAAAACAGAAAGAATGTATTAGGCAACAAGGAACAAGCGAGGGTGAAGCAGGAGGAGGAGTCAGGATGTCAGAGCAATCACAATAAGCATTGCAGTAATACCTCTTAGCAAGAAATCCAAAGTAAGATGAACTTAATGATTAATGATTCATGATGATTTGTCATGTGTTGAATTCAACAAAATATTGAGGGTTTTTTTTTCAGTTTGTTGTAAAGTTTACTTTGCAGTGTTTGGACACATTATCGTTTAAGTTAGCACCCACGCACACATTCTCTAATACAGACTTAGTGGCCCATCTGTCTGCTAAATGCCATTACCAAGAGGTAATTTAACAGTCAAGGTCTTCAAGCCTTAAGCTGTTAATGCTTCAGCTGAGACCCAAAGTGCTCAGAGAGAAGCTTGACCCCAGCATACCTCTGTTACACTGAAATACAGACACGTAAATTTGTAGCGGATTAGCTATGAAAACAAATAGTACAATCAGCCATATGGTAAGGATATCTGTGAAAAGTTAACTATAATGTTTTCTCATTTCAAAGCTTCAACTTCACTTTTATGTAGAGTTGCTGATTTTAATATACTTTGAATAGTCAATAACTTAATTACTTTTGACTTTTTGTTATTTTGTAAGAGAAAATAAACTATTCAAAATAAACATTCTTAATTTTCTCAGTCAAAGTTATAATATGTAACCTTTCCAGTTTCAAATGTGTAAAAACAACTACATTACTAGTCAAGAAGTACAAGAATTAAAAACATATTGGTCACTCCTTATGATCATGATTATTCATTACTTGCATGTACTTATGCGCAACCAGTGAGACATAAACATACAGGTGAAACAACTGATCCCAGGAAATTTTGGGACAAGAAGAGGGCTAAAAGGCACGTAAATGTTAGTGTGGCATTTCTAAGATGGAGAGAACTTTGTGAAAGGCTGGGGCAACAGAGAAACCTGATCTTGCATGTGTTCTACGAGACAGGTAAGGTAGCATATAGTGCAAGGCACTATATGCTAAAACAGTCAGTGTGGCAAAAAATAACAAAATTAAATAAAATTATAATGAAATTACATGCTCTTTCTATACATGATAGATTTGGACATCCATCTTCCAAAAACTTTGACACAGCTGCCTGTCCTAGAACCAATGCATCCTGAACATTTTTTTGTCTGATCACATCACTGACTTTGTCCTTTTAAAAACTCTGGAGTGGCGCACTTCACCATATTACAAATGAGCATGAATGGTTTGTTGCGTAAATGTCTGCTTGCCTGAGAACCGTAACAAAAAAAGGCTGGAAAGTGGGTCACAAGTTAACAGGGCACTGGAACCTATAGCATTCAATAAGAGGTGTCTAGGAGATCAAACAACAACAAATCCGCATCTCGTCATGCATGTCAACTGATACCATTTTGTGTTAAGTAAGGGCAGTGTCAGCAAATAAATGTTTTTCACGTTATGACATTGTTTACTTCAAAATGCATGGCCAATATCCAATATCCAATATCCATTATATAATTCTGTGACATGTTTTCTAAAAGATCTACTTGTTAGCTTGAATCCTTTAACCACTTGCTGATTAATGCTGTTAATCAGTTTAGCTTCTTCTTCTAAGAATTCTCCTGGCAGCCCTGGATGACAACTTGCCCATGGTGCCCAATGTCAGCTGGGATTGGCTCCATCTTTTACATTATATGAAGAAAAGTGTGAATTAATCTTTGGTTCACTCCTTCTGTACAGAGCCTCAGTTATCGTGGACATCTCTTAACACAGTTCTACACACAATATGCCACAAAGAAAGCGCCAAACTCTTATGAGCTGTTTTGTTCCACAGGACTCATTCAAACACATGAAGCACACTTTCAGTTCACTCTGCTTCTGTGTAGCAGAGGGTATGCACATTGTTTTAATAATCATCGAAAGCAAAAAGTGTAATGCAAAATAAAATTAGATTAATCACAGAGCCCTATCTTTTTTATCCAATGTGTTGAAGTAAAATGGAGATTTGTTGAGTTAAAAATCCAAGTTTTCCAAGGAATCATTTGTAATTTGTTTATTTTAAGTTTACCTGTGTTTAAAATACTTTGCTAAAAGTAAGGAATTATTATTACCTAACCTGATTTTTCCCTAACCCTATTTTATATTTTGATATCTTAGAGTTGGAATAGTGTGATTTTTCGAGTTATCCAGTACTGGAAGGCATATGCTGATCCCCTCATATGCTGATGTCTATGTTCCACTGGCACTTATCAGGTGCTGTAATATTCACTCAAAAAGTTACCAGATTTGTAGTATAGTGCCCTTCCTGACAGATATAGGACCCTGCCTATGTAGAGTCACACCAGTGCTGGCATTTACAGTACAACTATGTATACACATTAGAGTGTTGTGTAGTTCTAAAATAATCTTTCGAAATAATCTATTTCAGTGCACCCAAGTGGCCCACCTGGTAGAGTGCGTACCATGAAGGATCAGTGCTAACCAGATTCAAATCTAGGAATGAAACTGGTTCAGCATTACATAAGAAGCAAACAGTTGGGTTAGGGTAACCCTAACCTCCCATTAATCCTGTAATAAGATTGCTAGAAGTCACCAATAACCTGTAACTAGTAATCATAATAAAGCTGATTACAGGAGGACAATCTTAAACTAATTTGTGATCTGGAGGGAGATAATAGAATAAAATAAAATTATTACAATCAGACATTCTTGGTTCTTTATTCTGTTGCATGGCACATTTTTTTCATGTACTGAATGTACTGTTTTGGTGATAACGGGAAACCTAATGTGTGTGCATGTGTGTGTGTGTGTGTGTGTGTGTGTTTGTGCAGGAACCTATGTAACACAGGTGACTGCCACAGATGCAGATGATCCCACATATGGCAACAGCGCACGCATCGTCTACAGCATCCTTCACGGACAACCCTACTTTACTGTGGACCCCAAGACAGGTGAGAGGACAGCAAAACCTTTCCATTACAACTTCCATAATAAACCAGATGACTTTTGCATTGGGACCGAACCACCACAGGGAGAATCACTAAGCTGTCCCCTTTTGCCACACAGTGACATAGTCAGTGTATGCTTGCAAAAAGGTGCTAGCAAAGTTGCAAGCAAGGCTTGAATCTTCATGTTATTGGGTAGCTGAGTCTGACAGTGATTTAATTTTCAATGAGGAATGGACGAATATACTGAGGAGAAACTTTTCTGGATTCTATATGCAGAAGTATATTTGTGGAGTATAGCCACACAAACTGACCTTCTTCGTATGGTGGTGCTGACCTCCGGTGTTGATTGACAGTGTTGATGGAATATTGGTGGAGCAGAGCAGAGCTGAATAGGTTTCTGTCCAGACCTTCTTACTACACTGGATATGGTGTTAAACAGAGGGGATGGAGAGCTTAATTTCTTGGGTGTGAAAAAGTGGTGTTTGATAACTTAAGGAAGCCTCGAAAGGGTACAAACCAATAGTAGAACTATAATTATTATTATTACGTACTCAACCCTGGCTTGTTGCTCCAAGTGGAGGAATTTTCAGCTGCCACAGAGTGTAGAGAGGCTTCCAGATCCTTATTAACTTGTTTGGACTGTCCATTAGTTTGCAGATGGAAACCTAATGAGAGATTTAATGGTTGCACCCATAGCCTGACAGAAGGCTTTCCATGCTGAGATGAACTGGGGAACTCGGTCTGAGACAATGATAGATCCAGGAGCTTGGTGAGTGTGAAGGTAAAGCAGCTGAAAAACCCAACTGACCTCTCTGGTGTTTAGCTTCTTAGATGACTGGATTTATATAAAAGTTTTGTGATCCATCCCAAAGACAAATGGTTTTTCGGCACCTTCCAGCCAATGTCTCCATTCCTCTATTTCCGACGTCTTAGTTCCTTTCAGTGGGAGTAGGCCCTCTGGGAAAAAAAGCACATGGGTGAAGTTTGTTCTCAGAACCGCTTTTCTGAGACCACTCCAACACCTGTGTCTCAAGCATCAAACTCTTTAATGAACTGCCTGAAGGTATCAGGCTGTATAAGTACAGGTGCTGACATAAATGAAAAGATTTGAGTGTCTGAAAGCCTTTTCTGAATCATGTGTCCAGTTAAATAGAATATTTATAAAAGCGAGTTTGGTGAGAGTGGACGCTACTTTACTGTAGTCTTGAATGATCGTCCAGTTGAAATTGAAAGAAGCAATCAAGCTCCTTTTGATTACTAGGGGTAGGCTACTTAACAACTGCATAGATCTTTGCAGGGTCAGCCTTCAAGTGACCACTTTTAACAATGTAACCAAGAAAGCTGCACAGTCAGAACTAACATTTTTCTGCATGAACAAAGAGTTTGTTCTGTGGCAGTCTCTAAGACTTGGAAAAAATTAAAATGTTGCAGAGATAGACAAAGATGAAGTTGTTACAAAGATTCCCTGAGTACGTTGTTGACCACAGCCTAGAAGACCTCTGAGTAACCTACAGATCCGATAGGTGTATTAAAAGCAGTCTTCCACTCATCCTATTCACAAATGCACACCAAATGATAAGCATTCCAAATATCCTTGGCCCCTTGGAGCAGTTCAAAAGCAGACCTAATGAGTCAAAGGGGATACTTGTTTTTAATGATCTATCTTTCTAGTCTATAATAAAGAAGACCCAGACAAGAGGGCCAAATAATAGCTACAGCAAAGGAGTCGGAAATGTATTTTTCCATGGTCTCACGTTCAATGGCCAGACTTACTGTAGTGCAGGCACTCACCCACTCACCTGCAAAGATGTTTTGGGTGGTCAAAAACAGCCTTGAAATTTGCCACAAAGTGTGAGAGAAGGTGGCTTGTGGCTTCTTCGTCAGGTGTGCAGGTAAGTTGGTAGGAGAAAGGAAGTGGTTCAGCTGGAGACACACACACACACACACACACACACACATGCACATACTCATACACAGAGCAGGGAAGGGGAAAAACAGGAGAACACGGGGAAAAAGAGACTGTGGGATGGCTTCTAACAGTATTGACTTGGCTTTTGCCATAAGAGGGTGCTCACATTGACAAATTAACCTGATTCATTGAGCAAACAACATAGTAAATGTTTACTGAAGTTCATAATAAATCAATATGAATTGTACAGCGGTCCTGTGATCATAACATTTAAGACACCATTGTGAATATTAAATTCTGTTTCCTTGTGTTGAGGCTTCTGACAGTCTGGCCATTTCACCCATTATATTGAGTGCTACAGAAATGAGTTGTAAAAGATTATTATAACACAGCAATCATAATACAAACAGGTTAACATATTTGCAATTCCTTCATCCCAAAGTTGATGGTTTTTTTTTGGTGGGGGTTGGTTTTTAGTTTTTGGTTAGATGATGCCTGTTAGATGCCTGAAATAAGGTCTGTGGTTAACACATACACATTTTATTTAACGACATAGAATACTGCAGTGGTGATTTTATTAAGATTTATGTGCATTGGTTATCTGGGAACATTAAATATCTTCTCACCAGTCTTGAACTTTTACAGCCTTGTTGTGTTTATACACTTCCAAATCCTGTTTACTTTTTGTTGGTGCAGCCATGGTGATGCTAACTTCTGGGTTGGTCTACATATTCTTGCAGCACTCCATAGAATAGAAATCTGGGGATTTAACTAAATTACATAAAAATATTACAGGGGTTACAGAATAGTTGAAGAGTTCATTTTATCATTTTCCCTACACCCCTCCTCTTCCAGGAGTGATCAGGACAGCACTGGCCAACATGGATCGTGAGGTGAAAGAAGAGTACCAGGTTCTTCTCCAGGCCAAAGACATGGGAGGTCAGCTAGGGGGGCTGGCCTCCACCACCACTGTTAACATTACCCTAAGTGATGTCAACGATAACCCACCACGCTTTGCTAAGAGTAAGAACACCCTAACAGTATGTTTAGATGGGTCAATACATTGATACGTTTGTTGGTTAAGAATTGTGCATTATTGCTTTTCTCTTGCCTCTGGCATTCTCTCAGGTATTTTCCATCTTCGGGTGCCAGAGTCTGCTTCAATTGGCTCAGCAGTGGGTTGGATTCAGGCCCAGGATTTGGATGCTGGCAGCAATGCAGAGGTGGACTATGCCATTGTTCCAGGAGATGAGGGCAACATGTTTGACATCATCTCTAATGTCCAAAGTCAAGAAGGAGTCGTAGTCTTAAAAAAGGTACAAAGACTCATTATCAGTTGCACATATACCCATTACGAATATGGTAAGCGATTATGAGTGAAACTAAATATGTCATGCACATTTTTTTTTTATATTAAGCCCTCCAACAGATGGAAAGGATAAAGGCCTTTGAAGTTATAATCAGTTGTTTCCGGACATAGCAAGTATGTCTTAATAAGTCCCTGCACTGTAGGGAGAGCAACACTCAGAAATAAGACAGTGGAATAATCCTACATTGTTGAGGATTTGGAAGTGTGCAACATGTTGCCTGCAACTAAGCCCCTTTTCCATTGGTCAGAACAGGAAAACAAAGATACCCACTGCCAGGCAACTGGAAGGAGGGAAATGGCACAAATGTAAAGAGGAGTGCTATGAATCACTCAACAGTCTGCAATTGACTTTGCATGATAAGGTTCATGACTTACTTTTATGAAAAAACACTTTTTATTTTTTTTCCTGGAAACTTCAGGATTAATGGAATATTAATAATGGAGGAATAGACTGAAAGATTCACAGGTAGAGAGTATATACCCTCTTGCTGGTTTATGATGCTGGTAAATCTGAATAAATTATACCCTACTGCTCATAATTACTGAAATGAGCAGTTCAATTGTGGATAATTTATCTGAGTTTACTGTGTGTAGCATGTTAATATCTACTTTTAAGCATTTATATCTTGGTGCTTTGTGCTTTTCTATGTTGCTTCATGCTAATTGGATCTGCTCCCTGGTGACCTACTTAAACATCACAGATCTACAATAATACTGCAGACAGAGGTTGTGAGCCTGAGTCTTCTGTTCAGCTACAAAACATTTTAAGTAGCTATGTGTTATGCTGTATGCCTATATGTCTAGTTATATGTCTAGTTTGCAGTACCAAGGGATGTGTTGACATCAATAGGTCAAGGAAGTAAGGTCTGGATCCCTTACGAGGCATTTCATACAAATGAGAAAAGGGAAAAGCAGAATCGGTCCTCTTTAATTTGTTGATATATTCTTATAGATGGATTATATTTTTGCTGTATTTGAATTAGTTAGCTGATTTGTAGCAGTACTCTGATTGGATGGTGGATTTCTTTCTGTATTCTGATTGGATAGTTAGTTTGTAGTTGTGTATTCATTGGTTATATGGTTTCAAAGATCAAGGTTTAAGGTTATATGACCTCATAATACATGTCCTTGTGAACGCGATGTCTCAATTACATTTTTGGAATTTGGAATTTCTCCAAATTGATACGAGAACACAGGCGACAGGTGGACCCAACAACAACAACAACAAAGGTTAAAGGCAGTCAAGAGAAGGGTTCAGTTCAGGTTTATTTTCAACAAGGAAACAAAAGGAAGGGAATGAGTCTAGAGCCAGCGAGTGTGGAGAAGGGGTAATGGCGTAGCTGAATGGAGAAGCAGGCAGACAGCGCAGGCAGAGGTGAGTTGACAAAGAGTGGCTGGCAGACTAGGAAATGGCAG
Organism: Rachycentron canadum; assembly: GCA_038496675.1. NCBI lineage: Eukaryota > Metazoa > Chordata > Actinopteri > Carangiformes > Rachycentridae > Rachycentron > Rachycentron canadum. The sequence continues at coordinate 463,724 of CM076662.1, forward strand.
TCAAGCAGGTGGGTCAGATCCTTTGTGACAATTTGGACACACATAGCAATGCTTACACACACTCTCACACACTGTTTTAATTTTGCAATGTCAGCCATTGGGTTCACTACATGAAGAGGCTACATATAGGAGGAATACAGAATACAATACACCTTAATTTATTATGGAGGGGAACCCACTCAAATCATGTATTTCTGATTGGCAAGTACAATAAATTTAGTTTTGTCTAAATTCACAATTAAACAATTGCTGGCCATTGCTTTATGGCTAAAGTTTGACCTCATTACAGCTGCAATGAAATAGTTTAAACTTGAACATGTGACACTTGCTCCTTGTGGACCATGGCATTTAGTTTCATTGATTTTACATACTCATGAAGTTTTGAGAGGAAAGAAGTGAAGAGCCTTTATACTTGCATACACACCAAAAGAGAAACACACGCTGGAACACACAATGCAAATGTCATACCACATGAAGCAACTTAGCATCTGAAGGCTGCGGAGGCTTTTAATTCAGACTATCCTCTAAATCAAAAGAGACAAGGCAGCTACTTTCTGAACACAAAACTTGCTCGGCTATGTATCGTATTGTAGAAATGAGATGACCCATAAATCCATGGCTTCCGGTGATGACATTTTGTCCTAGCTCATTGTTTTAAAACAAAGAAAACAAAGTCATGCATTGATGAACCTGAATCACCATGATTAAACATTTGACCAAATGTTCAAAATGTAGTGACTGACTGCATAGATGTAAGCATATTTGAAATGAAACTGTTTTTATGCTCATTTTAATTGTTCCAGCACTGCTACAGTTTGAGTAGACATAAGTTTTGAAAGTGCAAACATGTCAAGATCCTGCTAAGATAGGAAAAATAACAAGTCATAAGAAACTAAAGTAGGGCTGCAACATTTAGCTCATATTTTGTTGAATTGCATATCATTTTACATGCTGATAGTAAAAAGTTTATCTTTATTGTTTTTGTCAAAATATAACTTGGTGCTAATTGTATTAGAGTGCAGAGTGTTGATGTTTGTTCATACGCAGTATGGGTCATTTACAATAGGCCATTCCAAAAACAGGTTGAAAGGCTGAATGATACATCACACATATCCACATACAATCCAAATACGTAGTCATGCATAACTAACCAACAGGCAGCAGCTAAGCAGCTAGCATTCCCCACTGCTTTAATCTTTGGCATTCCAGCTGTTGAAGATGACCCACTTTTCCCCACTTTGAAAAGAAAGCAAACACAATAATGCAGCTTCACAGATGGCTATTTTTCTTTTTCAATCTTTTTTTCTTTTATTGTTGTTTTTTTTTTTGGACATGAGAAAATGGGAGGAGGATGGACAATGGAGGGGTATATTAACACCAGGGATAAATGTAATCACAACTAGATACGATCTAGATATGAAATACATTTTAATTCTTGTTGTTTATTGTTTTGTGATTTTAAGGTGTGGATAAGTCCTCTCCATGTTTTAGTAATGACTGTAAAAACTAATTTAAGTAATAACATAAAGGCATGGGAAGAAGAGAACAGGTTCTTTACTCTCAGACAGAGTGTTGGAACATATATTCTGGATTCACAGACTGCTTTATATTAGAAAGCACACCATCAAGGCTAGCCCAGCTGCTGGCAGCTTTGGCTTTGACTCCAGCAGGGACACTATGCTGCATGTCACACTCAAAAAACAAAAGAACAAAGGATTGTGGCTTATAATGCAGCAGTAGGCACAGGACTAATCATGTGTAGGTAACTCAGTAACTGCTAAATACTTACTTATGGCAGACTTAAATATGTGGTTATGGAACTAGAGGTCTATTATGACCTGCCTCAAGTGGCCACAACAAAAGGGATATACACCACAGATAACGATTGACAAATAACATTTTATAAAACCAAACTGAACCAAATTAGAAGGCCAAACCGAATGTTTACAGCATGGGACGTGGCAATCAGTCGGTCAGTGATGTATGATGTGCATGAGTGGAAAATGTGGCTGCAGCCAGGACTGTAACCTTGGACACACCGGGTGCCTCAGGTGTTCCAGGTATGCCAAGTATGAGATCCCAGAACAAGGACCCCAGGGGTTAATACAAGGTCATTGATTAGTTTTGTTTGTATTTGATTGGAAAGGTCATACTATTCTATTATTTGTTTCAATTATTATTATTATTATTTGTGTCAAGTCATTATTTTTATATAAATAATAACTAACTCTACTGTTCCCCTTAGTTCTACTTGGTACTTTAGCTTCTTTTGACTTGTTGTTTTGATTTTCAGTCTACAACTCTTGAGCAGTCATCAGCATAATTTCTAGCTATAGCAAACAGTTGTTTTCAGTACCTTACACTAACTGTCCAGCACCAGAAGGTAGGCTAAATCCATAAAGGCAGCTCAGATGCTGACTGTATTTGTTCATGAAGATTCTCAGTCGTCCAGGTCATAGTTCTCTGAGGAAGTTGGATCTAGGGCAACTGAACTTGGTTGTAGATTCTTGAACACGTTTCACCTTCATCCAAGAGGCTTCTTCAGTTCTGACTGACTGGTGGGGAAACACAGGTATTTAGCCTTGGTGGGACGTTAACAAGGCCATTGATACCAATTGGTTCATTAGTGCTCCTGGTTGTGGTGATGATAGTCATCAGAGTCATTAAAGTCACCTGAGGTCAGGTGTGAATGAAGGACAGCATTGTAGGTGGGGGATAGGTGGTGCCTAAGGCCTCCTTCTCAGTTGAGGGACAACTCTGTGTCCAAAATGTGTCCCTTGTCCTATAGATGCATTCCTCACTGCATTGGACTGCATACACCAGATTGCTTTCCTGGTTGTGAGGAGTGTGGTTTTTGAGGTGCACAAGTTTTTGTCAAAGTGTGTTGCTGTGGTGCAGAGATTTGTAGCTTGTTGAAAATCCTCCTGCATTATTCTGGTACTCCAGAAACATAAGGGATGACAATATTGTTGTGTCTGTTCTTCTTTGCTTCAACACCTGCTGTGTTGGTGTCCCTCCTGGATCTTGTGGACCTTATCAGCTCTGTGTTGCAGGGTTCTGATAACTCATAGCTTTTGTTCTAGTAGGTGGTGGGAATCAAAGAGTAGTTTAGTATAATGGTCTGTATGTGGGGGTTTTCTGTACACCCCAATGTGAGGGTTCCTGTCTTCTTCAGAGTTTACAACACAGTCCAAGAAAAGCTGATGTGTTATGCGAACGCTTGCACTTCCTAGGTTTTAATTTTGACCCATGTGTTGTCCATATCTTAACCAGTGGCTGGGTACTGTTCTACATCTTCCATGTAGAGATTAGCCACAATGGGAGACACCGGTGAGCCCTGTTGTTATGTGATGATTAGCCATATGAGGCATGTCAACTAGGCACATAGGTAAATACACTGAAAAAACAATTTTAGGCAATTGCTTACTTTTATCTAATTTGAATTCATGGAGTACAACAGGAATCTCTTTATGTGGTTAATTTCATTATTATTTTTGATCCCAAATCCCAAAAAATAGCACTGTGTCAAACTGTAATTTTTGTCTATATTTGACTCTACAAAATAAAAAAATATCTTATTATTATTATTGTGTTTCTGCAGACCCTTGACTATGAAACCAGAAAGATATACACTTTCAAGGTGGAGGCATCCAACACACAACTGGACCCCCGTTTCCTTCATCTGGGACCCTTCAAGGACTCAGCAACAGTGAAGGTGAATGTCTTGGACATGGAGGAACCTCCTGTCTTCACCAAGAGCTCCTACTCTATGGACATGTATGAGGACACCCCTCCAGGAACCATCATAGGCTCAGTGACAGCTCACGACCTGGATGCCAGTAGCAGCGCTGTCAGGTAACATACTCTTCATTAGTTTGTGTTTGGAACAATCTTAAAGCATCCAGTACTGCATGTAGCCACTGTCATAGCACACAAGACAACTATAAAACGTTAAAAAAACTATAGGCCTTATTTTACATAAAAAGGTTTCATTGTCTTACAATATTGTCAACAAGTTTTGATTTCACAAGCTTGTGTTTCATTTGAAGCAACATCTGCTAGTTGTTGATTTTGCTCACAACAAACTCCTTACTTCCTAACAAAATCCTGAGTCTGGGTCTCACTAAGACTTAAACATGTGACTGAATAGTAGTGGTGGGTGGGACACGTGATCCAGAATTTTTAGATAAGGAAGTAATCGTAGATGTGCTTCCCCTCTTTCTTCTTTATACTTTCTTCTCCTTCTCTACTACCAGTAAATTCTATATATCCATTATATTCACATGCATGTCACTCAACACAAACATATTGACAACATCCAATCCAATTACTACCATTAGGTCCGTGATTTTGGCATTAGCAGTGGTGCAGGCCCTGGTCCTGGGTATTTACTGGGGCTACCTTAGCCTTTTCATGAAAGCCCAAGTTTATATATATATATATATAAACCAGCCAAAACAGTGAAGACATTGTGAAGAGTTTTTTTTTTTCTTCATTTATGCTTTTGGTTTAAGCTTTGACTGTTGTTTTGTAAACATTACCAGAATTTGGTAATGTTTCATTTCCCAAACAAAGAAAATAAAAATGTTGAAGAAATGCTGAAATTATTAGTCCAGTAATAAATTTTATGGTCAAGCTATATATTCACCAATCTGCATAGGTCATAGTATATCATAATATATATTCAAACACATCCCTGTTAGTATTTAATTTTTATTACTGTTCTTTACTCACTTTCAAGTCAGCCCATGCCCTGCACAGGTTGGAAAACTAAGGCAGCTATTACTGATGTGCATTACAGCATAAGTCAACTCTAAATCTAAAATTTCTATAAGAAAGATCCTGCCCAAGCTACACTACAAGGCCAATGTCAATGCAACACCACAGCCAACTACATTGACTTTGTTAAACCTCACCCTCATTTCCAGACACAACTATGGAGAACCAATGTGTAGAGCAGTTTATTTCTTGAGAGTCTGAAACCTGGCTATGCAGTTAAATTTTAGTGCAGTAGAGAATAGAATTACTACTACTACTACTACCACTCAGGGACAGGTTAAAAAAGGGTTAGCTGCATATAGGTCAGAGTACTAGGTAGTGCTAAAGTTATGTGTGTGTGTGTGTGTGTGTGTGTGTGTGTGTGTGTGTGTGTGTGTGTGTGTGTGTGTGTGTGTGTGTGTGTGTGTGTCTGTGTGTGTGTGTGTCTGTGTGTGTGTGTGTGTGTGTGTGTGTGTGTGTGTGTCTGTGTGTGTGTGTGTGTGTGTGTGTGTGTGTGTGTGTGTGTGTACATAAGTGTGAAGACACAAAGGTGAAGCTCTAAGCACCTAAGCTTAGGTGAATGAAGCAGTCTAATGTGAGCAGGCCTGCAGCTGGTTTTGTTCACACCTTGGGTCACTTGTCACAGAAAAACCTTTACTCACTGACTCACTGTTACCATCTCATGTGCATTGGTCTTGTCATCACAGGTATTCACTGGAATGGCACAAAGAGTCCGACAGCTGTTTTGACATTGACACTGTTGAGGGAACCATTTCCACTAATGAATACACGGACAGAGAGACAGCTGTTCAACACAATATCACTGCAGTGGCAACCAAAGTCAGTAAGTTTTCAGAACAAGAGCATCCTGCAGCCATCATACACACATATAGAACGCCACAATCACCAAGCCATCAGATATTCAAATACACACAGGTTCAGACAGTTGTATACAGACTGTCATCCCATTTTGTAAATGTGTCTTAAAATGTTCTACATTGGGTCTCAACTACAAAATTGTAAATTGAGTTTAATGAGATTATTGTTATTTGTGATGTTATTTATGAAAAATCTGACTGGAAACAAATGAACAGTCTGACGTGAAATAGATATTTTTCAGAGCATTGATTTAGCCATTTCTATTCAGTTATTTTATGGATGTTTGTTGACTAATCATATTAACTTGTAAACATGACACCTGACAAACATGTCATACTCTGCTGTTATGGATATACGGGGTGAGAATAGGGGAACGTCATACAGCAAATGGTCCAGGAAGCTGAACTGGGGACTTCCTGCTCAGAGCATTGGAGTTCAAGTTGTACCTGCCCTAAGCATTTAGCTCCTCCTCCCAACTTTGCTTAATGAGATTTGTGGGCAGAATCAAGATGACAGATTGAATGGTAATACTAAGTGTAACTACAGTCTAAATGTAATGCAAACTCAAACAAAACAAACATTACACATCAGCCTGGGATTATATTACATGGCATATTATCACACATTATAAGATGCATTTACCCATTAGCAGATGCAGTTTGTCATAGAAATGTTAATATTCAATTTTCAAGTTTTTAATTTTTTTCTGAACACTTTTTGTCCATGAAAACATTCTCACTATACGGTCCATTTAATAGCTGTTCTTTACTACGTGTGTTTTTTCGTACAACTGCTTTTTTATAAAGGGGCAAAAAAAATACAAAACCACTCTCAAAGTCCTTTAATGTAAAAGTGCACACTGTACAACTTTGAAAGAAAATGATGACATACACATTTAGTGACAATATATAAAGATAAATCAATCTTTTTTATTTATGTGACAATATAATTTCTTGAGGCATGCATGACTCCAGTTGGCTGTGCCTCTTTTTCCACAGTTAAGTCCAGCCACAGCTGTCTAAACTGTGGTGGAAACTATATTTAGTAAATTTGCGCAAGCAGCTTAACTCGTCCAGATTGTGTGTGCACCATATGATTTCCCACTGTAAGCTTCTTGAGGAGGTAATAGGCTACCATGTCAGAAATGTGTCAAATCTCTTCATTAGACAGGCAACAATATACTCTCACTAACAATACTCTGACTCTGTCACAGGCAGTTATCAACTTAAAAACAATATTATGTTAAACTGAATATTAAGTTAAATGGCAGGATAATCCAAAATGATCTAAAAAGTGTTGGAAACGAGGGTGTTAATACAGACACACACAGCTCTAGACCTAAATATTTTAGTGTCTACCTCCATCTAGTGGCCCAAACTGATGTGACCACTGGGATCACCATGAAAAAAGACAGCAACAGCATTTTTAGAGATTTGTAATTAAGAAAAACATTGAACAGTGTGAGAGTCTCCTCATTTTATTCTGAACTATAACTAAGCTATAACACTTTGTTGATGTAACAAACTTTTCTCTGTTTGTTAGAAGCTCTGTTTTAAAACCAGAGTAGATACATGGAAAGACTCAAACAGAAAACAAGATTTATGAAATAAATAAAAAATAAAAAGAAGTAGCTCTTTATTATTTGTGATTTTATTCTAAGTTCTTTTTTCCTTGTTGGGCTTCTGCAGAAGTTCTGAGTCTAGTTTTCTGGGTGTGTGATTGGTCAGTAGTTTGACTGCTAGTCAAATCCTTTAACATTAACTTGCTCTAAAGCAGGTGAGGAATTCACCTCCCTACGCTGGTAAGACAGGGTAAACCTCACTAACCTCAAATACTGCTTCACTGAACAGGGTCTGTATTCGCAAAAAATTTCATCTTACCACAAAGAGTACTCCAAATCACAAAAGTTTCTAATTAACACTTTTCTCCTAAATCCCATTTACAAAGCTGGTGAAACCAACTTTTATGCAAGAAGTCCTAAACTCAGTTTAAGACTTGCTTTAAGAGAGCTTTGGCTGATGTCAACTCACATGGACAAGCTTGTTTGCAAAATTAATACTGGGGATATTCAACACCACAGTGATAGTGGTTTCTGTGCTTATGAACATTTATATGCAACATCCCATACTTATGAATACAACACAGTGAGCAAATTAATAAACACAGGCCCAGTAATGACAAATTCAATAGTAACACTTTAGGTGTGGTTTTTCAAATTAGTGGATTTTCTGTATGTGTGTCTGTATAATGACATTTATGTAGACCAAAAACAAGATAGATAGATAGATAGATAGATAGATAGATAGATAGATAGATAGATAGATAGATAGATAGAAGTTTATAATACATAAACAAAAGATAATGGACATCTTCTAACCATTGAATCAATCCTAAATTACTTTCATTACCATCTTGTTTTGTGCTAAACGCTATAGAGAGAAGCTCTGCTGATGTCTCCTCAAGATCCAACAGTGAAACTGAAACAAACAAATTCTTGTCAGCAGTATCATCAAGATAGACTGTCATGGTGTACCCTACTGTAGCCTTCTCAGAAATCATTAGGCTGTCAATTAATGTATATTCATATATATGTTAATCCTTACAGACAACCCTCAGCTGTCCACGAAAGTGTTAGTGACAGTAAACATCCTGGATGTGAATGAGTTCCCTCCTGAGCTAGCTGTTCTGTCAGATACGTTCGTCTGTGAAAACTCCAGAGTTGGACAGGTAATCTAAACTGAAGAACTTACAATACCACAAGAACAAAGTTTACTTAATTGAACAACATGCACTTCTAGTTTAGAGGAAGGGGATAAAGTTAGTTTAATTTTCCTTCCTGATGTTTTGCCTGCAAGCCAACAGAAGTTTTCTATATGTTCCTATCCCTGATGTAATGTTGATTCACTCTGTTGGCTGCCTGACCAGGTGATTCAGATGGTCAGCGCTGTTGATAAGGACCTTCCTCCTGTCGGCCAGAGGTTCTTCTTCAAGACACCCAAGGACCTCCGTAACAGAAACTTCACTGTTCGAGATTTTGGAAGTAAGTCGAAGGAGTAAAGGGGAAGATTGTTTGATACAGTTTGAGAGTTTTTATTAGTGGTAAGATGAAATGAATGCTTTGTATTCTGGTGACTTTAATTTGTTAGTAAAGTGCTTTAAAGTGGTTACAATTTATATCCTATAACAGAAAGTATCAAATGACAAAATGTGAAATAGAAAAAATTAAAAATAGTCTATGCTTAAAGCAAACAGTAGAGAGTCATCTCTCTACTGACATGAAAGTTAGAGGCACAACACAATCAAACTCCAACCTCTCTACATAACACACTGCGATTAGCACTGTATATTTGCATTGGACATAAAGCATGGTGTGGAACTGTAATTCAACAGAATATTCTTATCTGTTCTGACCATTTTACCACCACCATTACTATGCTTCAAATGACTCGTATTATTCATTTTCAGATTCTAATTTTTTTTTTTTTTTTTTTGTACTTGGGAGTCTATTAGTAAAAATGTAATATTTGGATCATACATTGCACTACTATTTTTCTCTGTGATTTCCGTTTCAATCAGCATGCCTGACACCATACTGACCTCTACCAGAGATCAGCTGTTAACACCTCAGGCTCAAAGGGCAATTTTAAAAATCATGTTGCCAGTGACTGCATGGAGTTTTTTTGACACAAATGGCAAGCAACACACTAAGAACGACTGATCTGACGACTGTTACACAGTTAGTAATACTAACTGTGACTGGCTGTCATCACATCATCTGTTACATCATCCTCTTGGTTTCCAGACAACACTGCTGGCATTGTGAGTCGGCGGTCAGGCTTCCAGCAACGCCTACAAGACATCTATGTTCTTCCTGTTGTGGTTGAAGACAGTGGTTACCCCGCTCAGAGCAGTACAGCCACTCTCACCATTCGAGTGTGTTCCTGTGAGGCAGGAGGCTCGCTGCTGACCTGTTCAGCTGAGGCCATCTTTCTGCCTGTGGGCCTTAGCAGTGGAGCTATGATGGCTATTCTGCTGTGTGCAGCTCTACTAATAGGTGAGTTCCTGCAACATAACTATAATACAGTGATATATTAAAACACCTAAACATACTTATAGTGCTAAACCAGCAAACAATATAATATTATTGACAATTTTGAGGGTTGATAACACATTTTGGCATTTCTTTCCTTGAACAAATCTTTTGATTCTAATTGCTGATTGTCATGTGTGTAGAACTAAATGCTTTATATGCACAAGACCTACATTTCTTTAAGCATAGGGTTTAACCTCCTTCATTATAATTTAGTATTATAGGTGATAGATAATTATCAATGTATCTGTTTTATATGATGAAACAGTTATAGAAACAACACTAATTAGTAGTAGTGTAGTCTTGGTATTGAGCCTAATGTAAAAGTGTCATTATATGGCATGCTCTTTAGTGCTCAGAGGTAACATTACTAACTGTTCACTACCATCCCACCACAAGCAGGTGGCAAATAGATGAGAGATAGAGAATGAATAACTGTGGCTCTGCTAACTGTGTGACTGAGGTTTTCTGCTACCATATGGCCTCTAAAATAAGGGGTTTGCAGGATCCCTTCAGTCTGATGAGAACATAGTAATATTACATTTTTAATTCATAATGTAAAAATGTGTTCCTCATTTTGGGATGACTGCAGAGTGATAAAGAAGCACTTTCTATTCTCATATTTAAATTTTAGAGTTCTTGTTATGGTTGAAGCATTCATTTTAAAGGTTTCTGGCTGACAGCTGATGATGACAATCATTCAGTTCAGTTTACCAGTGAATTAATGCATACACTACAACACTAGAGGGCTCAACAACCCATGATGGTCATCACACGGTTTAACCATTTAAGTGCCAGGGTTTTATTTAAAAAAATATTGACATCAAGATTTCAAAAGGCTGTCATTTGAAAGTGGTTGGAGATAAAGACTGACTGTAAATGAGAAAACAATAAGTAAGACCAATTGTCATCTCCTAAAGGCAGATATTCTCCTTCAGAATCAGAATAAGAGAACCATAGCTTTTTTTTTCTGCTTCAATGGACAGAATTGCTTCTGCATCAATGCATACAAGCACATTCAGAGCATCTCCTCAAACACAGGAACAGACAATAGGATCATGCCATAGTTTTGGGCTAAAATCAAAGTCTCTTAACTAGTGGTAGAGAGGACAAACAAGATTTGGCACTGTAATTGGAACTATCCTCCTGTTTTATCCAGTATTGTTTGTCGCAATTTTGCAACACACCTGACCTCAACTACTGTGAGTTGAGCTGTATGTGGAAAGTCTTAGCTTTGGACTCCAAAGGAGCTGATTGGTTATCTTGGACAATGGATTTTGAGTGGTCCATCTCGGAGGTGTTTTCACGGTTACCTGGCAATGCGTCTGGCAGTCTCTCAAACTGACTTTATTCCCTGACGAGTGTCGCATGTTTGAAGGGTGTTTCCTATTTTCTCTGATTTCAGCAAGAAGAGTTGGTGGCTTTCTATAGAACATTTGAGTTGTGTAATCTTGAGTTTATCTATAAAAATCACACAACCATTTAACAATAATAACAATTATAAATTACATTTCAACTTAATGGCACTAATAATGACAGGAAAGAACAATACAAAAATGGATTTCATATTCATATATGTCATATTCATATAAAGTAATTAATGGTAATGGTAATTGAGAGTAAGAAAGTGTCAATTTTGGGTCCACAACTCTGCATGTCCTTACTATGAATAGACCGGGTATGTCCACAACATAAAAAGGAAAGGTCACAGGTTAGAACGCTTCAAGAAACTCTTATATTGAAAGAATAAAATGATAAAAAGGGGCATGTGTACTGTGGCATGTCCAAAGACATACAGGTTAGGTCAATAGGTGATTCTAATACACCCATAGGTGTGAATAGTGTATATGTATATGTGTGTATATGTCTGCCCTACTATAGACTGGCAAGTCTATCACAGGACTGAGAATTTGGTTGGACAAAACTGTTTTGATTTTCACCACACCTCATCTAAAAAGTAAACAATTACAAACACAACAGCAATGTGTACTGCGCCAAAAGCGAGCGCCAACATTTCACATACTCTTGCTCACATACAGAAATGTTAAACTACCATTCCTAGGGACCTCTGCATTGTGTACAGGGGATTAATATCTGGTGTTGTAATAGAATAGACAAAAATCTTGATACTTGTAAGATGGACATCACAAGAGACATCACAAGACAATGGCTGGATGCTGTAGTTGTGTGGACATTGTACACTCACGAAAAACTGCCATCTCACGTGTGAGCTATAGCAGGAACCTATGAACAGAAACGGAAGAAATATATTTCATTCAGAAGAATCGTTGAAGAATGTCACATTTCTGAATCACATTTGTTAATATCAATAGTCAGAAAAAACAAGAGAAGTAGAGGACTCCATATGAGAGAAAAGCAAATTGCCCTGGTCTGAGCAGGGATTCAAGTGTAACACCAGAAGAGTGCTCCAACATACTGTGATCCATCAGCTCTAACTGGTTTATGTCATAGATCAGTCGTAGAGTTTATTTTAAAACAGAAACTGTCAACCAGCTTGACACTTCCAGACAATTCTTGTTTAGACTTCCAAAACAGCTTGTCAATTGCAAGGAATGTTAGCAGAGAAAGAAATGTTTTATACCTATAAATATCCTTCAGCTAACCACCCCTTCATTTTCCATGTCTTACAGTTGTTGCAGCATTATACATGAACCAGAGGCGCCAAAAAGAGAACGAGATTTTGATGACATCAAAAGAGGATATTCGTGATAATGTCATTCATTATGATGATGAGGGTGGCGGCGAGGCAGACACTCATGCCTTTGACATGGACACTCTGTGCAACACACACTCCCAGCACAATAGCACTCACAGTAGCATCTCGAAGAAGGAGAAAAATGGCTACGGTGATGGGATTCTGCTGCATCTCGCCAGTCGCTTTGAGGATGTCAGGTCACCTGACATTCATCGTCAAACAGCCAGCATTATGATCGCTGTGAACAACCAGGCACAGCTTTCTTCCCATGGCACAGTGACTGAGGGTGATGCTACAATGATCAAGGAGTTCATCGAACACCGGCTCAAGGACAGCCAGCAGGGTTATGCCACGCCACCCTATGATTCTCTTGCAACTTACACATATGAGGGTGGTGGCTCTGTGACTGGCTCACTCAGCTCCATAGGGGAGTCATGGGTAATTGACAATTCAGAAGATTTTAGCTCCCTTGGTGACTGGGGACAACCGTTCAAAACACTGTCTAGCATCCTGGACAGACAGCCACCTTCTCTGTCTAATGGGAGCTGAGAGAACATTGAAAATTGAGAGACATTGGGCAGCCATTTGGGAATTAGTTTACTTTTTTTTCTTTTTTTTACTATGAGTCACTGGCTAGAATGATGTGAGGACCTTATAAACAAAGGTCTATGTGAGGTAGAGTTGTGGGCCAGTTAGCTATAGAATAGAGAATAAAAGGTGTGTGAAAAGGTAAGTCTAATAGCTCTTCAAAGTGCCTAAGGTACTATATGTTTACAGGTATTGCAATTCATGTTGCTTAATAAAAAATCTTAAACCAGTGTTTTGATTTAAATATCCAATTCCTTTTTGTGGTAATGTCTGTTGATCATTTGGTCAGCCACAGTGGTCCAGAGTATAATATATTGAACACTATTGAACACTTGGCAACTTTACAAATGCATTTAGTTGCATATTCTTATATTAGATATTTTATTGACTTTGCCACTGTGAACCCTGCTGCCCTGATGGATATCTCCTGGAACTTGAAATGTAACATTCTGAATCTATCCACAGTCTTTTAGCCAACTGAAGCTCAGGTGTGTCTTCTGGAGAAGGGCCTCACCTTCATTCCCATCGCCAAAATATATGATAGCGAGGAACTGCATAGAGGCCTGCACCATGATTTTGCAGATAATCGTTCCTGTGCAGTGCCCTTCAACATGACATGAAGTTGGGAACCTACCAGGGGACAACTGGATGCTGGTCTAACTTGAGTGTTTGGATTCTTTTGGCCTCCCCATAGAAGACAAAACTCCCTCTGCACAGATGACTAATCATCATCAAACAGATCATCAAACCAACACACAAGGACATGATTTATTGCATCTCCCAATTTATAATCTGTTTATCCTTTCATATAATTTACTCACATTTAGCAGGTATAAACAGGCTTTTTAGATTTTTAATATTAAATTTCCACTAGGTTTTGACTAACAAAACAAAACTTCTGATACTGCTGTTCATTGATGCTGTACAGATCTTAACATGAATTGAATTAACAACTGTAATTAACCAAGGGGATTGGCTGCAGTTATGGTAATAATTAAAATGAGAATGGTAATGCTAACTGCCTGGCATTTCTTCCATGGTTTAGTGTGAAACTGGTAACTGTTTTATTTCATTTGTTAATCATAATTTCAAAAAGAAAGTTCAAATGCTGAGAAGATCAAAGGGAGGAGGTAGCTGTTCTTAATGGTGATGTCATTAAGACCTCTATAGTTGATGGAGGGGTGGAGTGATTTCTCCTTCTTGTCTGACGAGGGACCTGGAACTGGAAGTGGAGGGAACACCAGTGGAGGGGTACTCCAGGAAGGTCTGGAGGGAGGAGAGAGCCTCTGGTGACCAAAAGAGGAATTGCTGAGGTGAAGCCTGTTTACTGTCAGAGTGATAAGGGCATCAAACTCCGGATTAAACAGTGCAGGCTGGTTTCAGCTTTCTGATATGTGCGGCTAACAAATAAATAAATAAAAGTTCAGTTGCATAGTTTAAAACTCTCTGCTTACCCAGACGATGCCCCACAATGGCTCTGGCAGACTCTTGAACAGGGTAAATGTGATGAATATCTGTGAATATCTGCTAAAAAGACTTCAAAAAGCTGGAGGGAACTGCAGATGACTGATTTCTGGCTCCATTCTGCTGTTGCCCTAGCTTCAGCTCTGCCGGACAGATGAGAGACGATGTAAGCAATTTTGGTTCGATCTTTGGGGTAGGCTGCAGATTGCAGTTCACAATGGGTGAGGAAGGTGTGGCAATTACTGGAATCCCCAGAAAACCTCAAGCAGGGTGAAAAGACGGCTGGGAAGCAGCAGCAGCAGGAGGAAAGGCTGTGGCATCAGCTGGTTTATCTTCTTCACCAACCGTGGACATCAGGGTCTCCTGCCGATCTGTTTGGCCTTTCAGCTCATGGTGCAGCATAGTGAGTTGCAGCACCGCCTTAATCAGGTCAGAGTCTGCTGGGTTCATAATGTCCTGTCCATCAGACTTTTTTCTTGGTTGTAATTATGAATTTCGGATGGTTAAAAAAAAGAAAATGGTTTCTTTTTGTAAATCGGAGTACTTTGTTGAAGCTACAACTCTGGAGGGCTTTCAACTATGTACTATGGAGTTTGAAAAAGCCATGGTGGGAAGAGGTATTTTACTGCCGTTACAGTGTAGTTCAAAAACAGACATCAAGTTAAATTGTGGATGAAGCTGAAAGAAAAAGCGGTCAAATTACAGCATTTCACTATAAAGGAGAAAGAACTTGCATATCTCAACGGATCTAGAAATAAAAAAGTTTGAACAGCAAACAAAGATTTGCTTGTGCGAATTGGAGTTTGGTGTCACTTCAGTTTCGACTGGATCCACAAATTCTGATGTCAGTTGAAACATCAATTTAGTTCCTCCTTTTACTGAAAAAGATGTGGCATATATTTTGTTTTGATTGAGCAGGTGGCTTCTACATTGAAGTGGCTGATAAATTAGTGTGACATTATTGTTGCACTGCATTCTAAGTGGCAAGGTGCAGGAAGCTTATTCAACGCTTCCAGCTGAAGACAGCTTGGACTTTGAAAAAGTAAAAAGTGATGTGCTTGGAGCATAGTGCCTAAAGCATAAAATTAAAAAAGACTGGGGCATTAAATTTACGTGGAATTTGCTTGGGACAATGAAACTCTTTTGGTCTATGTCCAATGAAGACTTAAGTCACTGTCCTTTTATCAACTGTGCAAGATGAGCAAGATGATCTGCTCAATGAGCAAACACTTAAATAATCATTCACCAATAATTAAAATGCTTTCATGTGAGATTAGCATGACTCTTTTAAAAAGCCTGCAGGTCTGTTGCTCAGTGATCTCTGTAGCAGAATGTTATTATATTATTATTGACTATTAATGCAGTTTCCATCAGCTGTTATTGTTAGAGACAAAACAAACTCTGGTGCTTTCACTAAAGTAACTTGTTCACTTAGATTCAAGAATGAACTGATTAGATTTTGGGGGTCAAAGGTCAGAGGTCATGTCACAGTGACCTCATGTTTATTCCATTCTCTCTGTCCATCAACATCTCAGGTTAATTGAGTGAATATGCTTTCAGTCACCTACTATCTCCTTATCAAAACATAACTCACATTTGCCCTGTCCAACTAATGTTCTTCTAATGTCCACATTCAATCAAAGTGGTGTGATACAAACATTGAGCCCCAGGCTGGATGACGTGTTAGTTTTAAATTCATGTTTCCACTTGTTGTCCACGTGATTCCAGTGTTTACTATTACTAATAGGCAGTAGTATATTATATAGCCAGGTGTTTCCCACCTGACTACAACACCTTGCAGCATCTGCATATGGTGTGTCCACATGAGCAGAAGTTTTAGTTGAGATTTTGATGTCATGCTGTTAATCAAACAACGTACCTAAATTGTTTTTCTGAGCTGCTACTGTAGATGTAATTTAAGAGTGAGGAAGGCATCAATCAAGCACATTTTGGACCAATAAATCTGTGATAGTTCATGTTTTCAGCAATATGAGGGCATTGGTATGGTTTGTGTTCACCTGATAAATCTAAGTCTAATAGTCACTCTACTTTTGGAGTTGATTGAGAGAGAGCAATTTATGTTTCCTTAATTGATGACCCACTAAATTCCACAGCTAGTCACTAATAGTACAGAACATACAACAGAAACGCTGTCTGCTGGAAATCAGGAAAACACATTGTGATTGACAGTTGTTGTTGACTATGTTGTTGGGTTGCTCTTAATTTGGTGCTACTAATATTTGCTACAGATCACTGACATGGGTGCTTTTGAGGAAAATTGTGCTTACAGTATAGACACTGCTGCTACACACCATGCTTGACATGGCATGACATGTGAATTTTTTAAATCTATTCTTATAGCTATAGAGCTTATTCCCACCAGCCAAGGGAATGAAGAATGGAAAGTGCTTCTTCTGCCTCTACAACAGTCAGCTATACTTGTCTGTGTAGTGGGAATGCTTCCAGTGTGCATTCACCAGCCCCAGGAAGCTCCCTTCAGACAACTCCCTAATCAGATTAGGGTTACAGTTAGGGTTAATATGTTGGGTTTTTGTTCTACACTAGCCTTAAAATTAGTGTTTTCCCTTGTATTTTCAGTGTTTGTGTAAAGGATTCTGGTTGCTGTAACTCCTTGTAATAAAAAGCTGCTTCATTGTACACTGACTTCATCTGAGCGACATGCATTATGACCACCTGCATTTTATCATTATAATAAAAACAGCCCTAACCCTGGAGGCCTGGACTCCTCTAGACCTCTTAAGCTGAGCTGTGGTATCTGGACCAAGACGTTGGCAGCAGATTCTTTAAGTAATGAAGTGGTATTGTGGGGCCTCCATGGATTGTATTGTTTGTCCTGTACATTCCACAGATGCCGGATTCGATTGAGCTCTGGGGAATTTGGAGGCCAAGTCAACACCTTGAAGTCGTTGTGTTCCTCAAACCATTCCTGAACCTGAGCGGCCATTAGGGTATACAGTTTCCATTAAAGGGTGTCTGCAACAATGTTTAGGTAAATTGTACATTTCAAAGTAACATCCACGTGAATGGCAGGATCCAAGGTTTCCCAGCAGAACATTGCCCAAGGCCTCCACCAGCTTGCCTTCTTCCCTCAGTGCATCCTGGTGCCATGTCTTCCCCAGGTTAGCAACACACACACACCTGGTAATGATGTAAAAGAAAACCTGATTCATCAGACCAGACCACCTTCTCCCATTGCTTTCCATTGCTTCTATCAGAACACAACATTAACTTTTTCATCAATTTAAGATAGGGTTGCTCCTCTGTTGGATTATACCACATGGGCCAGCCTTTGCTCAATCAGTGAGCCTTGGATGCCCATGACCCTGTTGCCTGTGCAGTGGTTTTCCTTCCATACACCACTTTTGGTAGGTACTGAGCACTGCAGATCAGGAACATCCCACAGAGCTGCAGCTCTGAAGCTCTGACCAAGTTGTCTTGTAATCACAATTTGTCTCTTGTTGAAGTAGCTCAGATCCTCGTGTAGCTCAGCCAATGTAATGTTTTATTTTATTGTGTGCTGTAATGTTTTATTTTTATAGATTTTTTTTGATGAACCTTCTCAAAACCTGTGTGATATTCTTTGTCATAGAGTCTGAATTTCAGTTTATTTTCGTAATTTTTATTTGGATGTGTTTTATCGTTCCTGTGTAAAGGTTATAGCAAGAGGGCTTTAATTAGCAATGCACAAAAAACACAGGAGTGAGGTTGCTCCACATCCAAAAGCTGTATTACTTTTTTGGTGGCTGGTGAGATGTGTTGTGATACTTTCTTTTTTTTTAGTTAAGGTAGCATGTTTGCAAGTCAGTTATTTTGGTTTAAATTGCAAGGAAATGTTAAAATAGATGATTGTTAATGTGTTGCTGATTTGTGCCCCTACTTTTGAAGGTAAAAAAAAAAACATTAAGAATTCTGTTAATTCTGACAAGAGAGATTTTTTCTTGCCTGTCTGCATTTTCTCTGACCCGCTGCCGGAGACTGTGAGAGAGTCTGCCACTGTGTGTGCCATAACTGCTCTTTTCATAGAGAATAAATGTGCAGGTCCTGGATCCTGGTGTGAATGGTGTTCTTCAGCCTATGAACAATCATTTTACAGCTGCTATCCTTACTTCTGCCTAATTTCCCTGTTTCAACACGCCAACATCATTGAAAAAATGTTTACTTGCTGCCTAACATGTCCCACCCACTGACATGTGCCATTGCAACCAGATAATTAATGTTATTCACTTCACCTGTCAGTGGTCATAATGTTGTGTCTGATCAGTGTAAACCTCAGGCTATGAGCTATCCTCTGTTTGTCTGAAATGACTATATATGTTGTGATATCCAAAACTTGGTGAAGCGGTAAACCGATACATGTTCCACTGAATTAACAAGACTCCTCTTGTAAAGGAAGACAAAATCATTTATTAATTTACTTTCCTGGTGCAAAAAAAAAAAACTAAAAAATGCAGGTTACAAAGTCCAGCAGTTTGTCCCAAAATTCAAACAAAAAAACAACACGGTCAGAAAACTGTGCCACTCCACTCCACAGCCACTGCTTCATAGCGCTGCTTCAGGTTTGTTTCTTTTAATACATAAGCTGCCTTTAAAGGACATGTCTGCAATTTCCCACTACGTAATAAAAAGCGTAGCAGCAAAAATACTTAAAATAAATAAAAACAACAATAATATTTAACAATATTCATATCTCCAAAGAAAACTAGACTTTGCTCCTATATATGTATTTATTGATTACATACACAATAAGATCTAAAAATGTGACAATATGTCATGTGTTAAAATATAACAATAACAATAATATGTAATATATGTCTTATGCATAATGATATTAATGTAAAAAAATGATTGTTTATCAGAAAATGATTATTATGTAAAATATTCATTATTAGATTTATTGTTTCTTTTTAATAGTAACACAGTCCATAAAAAGTTTGATTACAGTAGACAGAGAGATAAAACTAGTAAAATCCTAAACCATAATGAAATTGATGACTGATCTAATAATAACTCATAATGCTGCTCACATATTTAAAATGTATTAATGGTTGATCATTGATTGGTTATGTTTAATGTTGTCTAATGGGATTTTTTATGAATGGCTCAACAGCTTTGGTTAATTGCTTGCTTGTGCGTGTGTGATGCATACTGCAGTGGCCAGTGATGGAGATGGAGAGGGGAGCCAGAGGAGGAGGAGAAGTTGAGTAGGAGACTAGGGAGGAGGAAGGGCGCTCTCCTCATCTACTCTCACTCTGTCTGACTCATCCCCCGCTCTCTTTCCATTCTCACGTTGGTGCATTCTGTCTGTGTGTATCACACACACACACACACACACACACACGCTCCGCCTCCTCTGCAGTGAATCGACAGCAAGTGAGCGCAGCAATGGAGGAGCCAGCAGTGCAGCAGGAAAAAATAGAGGGATCATGGGAAGGAGGACATGATGCAGGGAAGGCAGACTGGAAGAACGAGTGCTCCCTCTCCTCCCTCCTTAAACACTCATGTCTTCTCTGCTGGTCGTCCCCGAGGGACACCGACGTGGCGGAAACAGATGAGACGGTCTTCGCCAAGGCAGCCGAGATCAGAGTAAGAAGACCGCAGCACCTAGCGCTGGTGTGTGTGCGTGCGTGTGTTTATGTGTGTTGGCTTTTAAGCGTCTTGAATTACCAGCAGGGTAAAACCGATGCTGTGTTGATTTTGATCAATTTCTTTTCAGTATAATGAAATGGTTCATTTACCAGTGATGTGTAAACTAAAATGATCTAAAACCGAGCTGTAATTTTTAATGATGTGGTTGATCATCACACTAACTGCTCATGTTATGTTCCTCAATGTATTTGAACCCTTGGCTGTTTCAACACTCCTAGCATGTCTTATCAGGCTACTCAGAAATGCCAACATTTGTGTGTCGCTATAGCCTATACGTTGAACAACATTTTTGAAAACATCAATAAATTCTGTAAAATGTATGGAATTTGTCCAGATTTTCACTGTTTTTTAACCAGCAGTAAACGTGTGTATGAATGTACAGGTCACAGAGCTCTAAGAACCATATTATCAAACATTCTGAGCCTGCCCCTTTTTTCACTGTAAACAAGTACAGATACAGTCACTGGGACGCAAAAGAAGAAGTCTAGATCAGGACATTATGAGTTAAAATGTGATATTCAGAACAGGACAACCGTTAATGATCATTTATTTTCTCTGTTAGACACTAGAGTAAGTAAATTAAAAGCTAGAACACATTAACTTTTAGTATTTTTTCTTATAGGCACATGCTGTACAAAGGAAGATGTCCATTTCTTTTCTAATTATAAAGCAGTGCTTGTTCCACAGATAAATGCATACAGCCTGAATTCAGAAACTGAGCCTTTAAGCGAGCTGTCAGGTCTTCTGGAACTTTGTGATGACACAACATAACCCCACCCACATTGACCTGCTGTCCAAATGTGGGGTTTGGATTACCTGAAATCTGTTTTATTTTTAGTAGGTCCAGAAATGTTTAGTAGAAAACAGAAAAGAGTCAGCAAATCAAAAGAAAGACTCTCTTCTTATTGGCTCACTAACTTTTGTTACCTCCTGAGAGGAGATGTAAAACTACACTGAGCTGGTTTCTGATTGTTAAGACTACAAATATACACCGATCAGCAATAACATTATGACCACTAACAGCGGAAGTGAATGACACTCAATTTTCTTGTTATACAATGGCACATGTCAGTGGATGGGATATAACAGGCAGCAAGTAAACATTTTGTCCATAAGTTGATGTGTTGGATGTAGGAAAAATGGGCAAGAGTAAGGATGTGAGCTACTTTGACAAGAGCTAAATTGTAATGGTTAGATGAGTGGGTCAGAGCACCTCCAAAACAGCAGCGCTTGTGTGTGGTGCTTGCATGGGGAAGACATGGCAACAGGATGCACTATGGGAAGATTGCAAGCTGACTGAAGCAGTCTAATGCTCAAGGCAATATTCTGCAGGAAAACCTTGCGTCCTGACAATCATGTGGATGTTCCTTTGACTCGTCCCACCTCCCTAAACATTGTCCAGACCAAGTCCCCCCCTTCATGGAAACAGTCTTCCCTAATGGCAGTGGCCTCTTTCAGCAGGATAATGCTCCCTGTCACTGCAACAATGGTTCAGGAGCATTGAGGAACAACAACCTGTTCAAGGTGTTGACTTGGCTCCAAATTCCCCAGATCTCAGTCCAATCCAGCATCTGTGGGATGAGCTGGACCAACAAGTCTGGTCAATGGACGCTCCACCTTGCAACTTAAAGGACTTTAAGACATTGCAAGAGCTGTGTGCACTGTACCTGACAGTTGCCTAAAGCAGGATACATAACCAATGTTCAGGGATAAGGGGCAGAGATGCCATGAAAGGGATCAGACCTCTAGTGGTGCTGGTGAGAGAATTATAAGCATGCTCTATTCAGAGCCACCGTGCACATCAGGAGGACAGTGTGCAGTGACATTAAGGCCACTTTGAAATGTTAGGCCCTGTTCAGGACGTAGTAGTAACATCTATCTCGGCAGATCTGATCACAAGTGGGCAACACTTACAGTTGTGAACTCACCCATCACCATTTGAGATCTGATTAGTTAGACCACATTTGGAGGTGGTCTCACTCTTTAAGCAGTGTGAATGCAAATGTGTCCTGGCTACACTGAAAGACTGTCTAGTCTCATAACATCCTCTGCCACAGTCTAATTAATCAGTTTCAAAATGAACTCAAAATATTTTACTATTTCAAATTGGTGAAACCAGATTTTACTGTAGGGCTGTGAGCAGAGCACAGAGCTTGGAATAGAACTTCAGGCCACGGTCTGGCATGATGCGCTGGGGAATGCCATGAAGATGAAACTCATGGAGGACCAGGCAGTCTGGAATCTTTGTGGCTTAAAACAATTTAGGGAGAGGGACGAAATGCACAGCTATGGAAAAACAATAACGGCATAAAAGTGTACTGGGGCAGTTAGTTGGATGAGATACCTTGCTGTGACAGATGCAGCAGGGGTGGACACAAATGCATGGGTGTCTTGAGACATAGATGGCCACCAGAACCAGTGTTAGATAAAACTCTGGGGTATCTTTGGTATCTATAAGCAGATGCCCTGATAAAGGATAGCAGAGTGAGTACATGTCCACTGCATCCAGAGTGGCCAGATTGTTCTCATAAGGCTATCAATTGGGTAATGAAGGCTGGTGATGGCAGGGAACAGGCAGGCTGAAAAGTGGAAGGAAAGGTCAAGATGGTAGGTAGCTTGAATGACAGCTGGAATGACTTGGTAATGAGTTAGTGAGAGGTAATGGCTAGAAGATTTATCTATACTGGAGGTTAGGGTCCCACAAGGAAAAACACAAGAATTACTGTAATGTCTGACAGACACTGGAGGAGACAGGGGAAACAAGAAAAAAAACTGTGCAAGCTTGTTGACAATCTTTTTCATGTGACAATCACGTGTTAATGTGATGGAAGCATCCCATGTGATGAGTTTGTATTGTGTGTTTGTGTGTGTGTGTGTGTGTGTAGGAGCTGGAGAATGCTGTTATGGTGGAGAACTTAGAGCTTCAGGAGCAGCAGTCAGACCGTAAGGAGCTGGAGGAGACTCTGGATAAATTAGAGAAGCACAAAGAGAAGCTGGTACAACAAATAAAGACAACCAGACAGCTCTGCTATGAGGAGAGCCAGCAGGTAATGATGGACTGTTACCATACAGCTCTCTAAACTGCATGCTACTTCTTAAATGAATGAAGTACAGTCTGATATACATAAGTAGCCTGATGTGCAGGTACATTTTGACATGCTGCCCTCCCTGTGGAGGTTGTGTTACAGTCTGTGATTCTGCTGTCTGTGTTTGTTGAAGGTTTTTGACAGTATTGCAGATATTTCTTAGCAACCAACCAGCACTTTGGTAGCAGCGTCACATCTAGAGCTGACAGGTCATGGTGTTCGTTTTATTTATAATTTATTTTTAACAAATTTTTTAAAACTAAACTAAGGACTTGATTCTTCCAGATCCTGTCTCTGCAGGCAGAGGAAGTGCAGAAGGAGAGCCAGGTGGAGGAGTATGAGAGGGAACTTTCCAGAGCCAGATGGAGGCTGAGGAGACTCAGAGAGGAAGTGAAACAGGCCAAGAGAAAGGTGGAGGAGGCTGGAGAGAGGAACACACCCCTGCAAGACTCCATCAGACAGTCCTATGAAGAAATCTTGCAGGTATGATAGGTTGTGCATGTGTGTGTGTGTTTACTGTATATATACAATTTACAGTGTGTGTACATACAATATACAGTGTGTGTATATAAAGTATACAATATGTATATAAAATAAAGTATACTGTGTGCATATAAAAAATATACAGTGTGTGTACATTAATTATATAGAGCCCACTTTTGTGGACATACAGTATACATACATTATACAGCGTGTGTACATGAAGTATAACATATACAATGTGTGCACAGACAGTACATAGTATGTACATACAGCAAATAGTGTTGTATTCTCACTGTGTGGTGTGCTGCAGGAGGAGCAAACTCTGTGCTCTCTGTCAGGAGGTGCAGTCACTCCAGAGAGCCAGCTGGAGCCAACGTCTCCTGCAGGCACCAGTGACGATGATCCACTTCCCATGAGGCCATGGGGAAGGAGCCAATCACTGCCCGCCTATGCCAACCTGATCATGGTAAATCACAGCAATGATGCTAGTTGTGTCAGTCTTTCAGTTTTACACAGCTGCATCATTAGCAGTCCAAAGTGGGCAGGGGGCCACTCACGCAAAGCATTTCCACCTGTAATAATTTTTTTGCAAAATTGCGAAATGTGCATATTCTTTTTGTATCTGTAAGGAATTTTGTGACATTTTAACTATGGAAGTCACAAAGAATTGACTTCCCATAGCAAACAGTGAAAACAGAAAATGTTGTATAAGTTTGTTAAAAGTAAGTCTATTAAGGGCTGTTTTGAGTGCACAGTCCTTCCTTATCTGCAGAAAATGACTCCACTGAGCTGTTATCATATAGGTGGGAATACCCATATCTGACTGATCAGAGTTACATTTTCTCTCATGTGTGTCTTTGTGTGTGTGTGTGTGTGTGTACCAGAGGGCCAGCAGCTCATCTTTTTGTAATAATTTGGCTGACACAAGAGAAGAAGTTGACAACAGTGGGACCAGTTCTCCAAAGGTATCTTCACACCTTTCCTCATCATGTGACACATGAAAAGTTTAATTAGTCTGCTGGAACAGATTGAATCAAGCTGAATTGAATTTGTTTACACTGTCACCTAGTCCATTTATGTCCTCCTAACTTTGGGATGAAAAAACTATGTTGTCATGTTCAACAGATGGACAGGTCTGACATTGAGGATGATCCCAAGGAGGGGGAAATCAACAGGGGAGCAGAGAGAGAGAAGGAAGCGTGCAATGTTGACCCAAACCACCAACTGGACTTCTACCAGGCCAACCCCTTTGCCCACTGTCAGAGTGACCGTATGTATCTCACACACACAAAAGTGAGACAGGCGGGCTCTGAAAACACCCTCACTCACACACACACAAATCTGGAGTTACAGTATGAACTCAGTGCCTCATAAAATCTGAAATATCAAGTCCAACTTTGAACGAAAAAAAATTTCATTTGAAAATTTGGAGAAAAAAGTTATTCATATAAATAAATAATAAATAATAAATTATTTTTTAAAATTAAAATATGTTTTTTTTTATTATGTTATCTGCCTCAGACTTTTGACTCAGAAAAACAGCCACTCAAACTCAAAACACCACTGAGTTCAGCAAAGAGGCACCAGGCTGTAACGAAGCACATTTTGCTCAGATGTTTTTTGTTTAGTGTATAGAAGGCTCAGTGTTTTACAGGTGTGTAGGAATGACTGTAGGTAAATGACTATTATTCACATTATTACAGATACTATTATACTTATTATCACTTTATTATTGACTTAGCATGACAAAAACAAGTATGTAACAAAGGGCATATAATGGACAGGACAGAAATGGCAACACAAACAACAACAGTCATAGAGATGTACAAATGAAAAGAAGAGAATGTCTGTCTGTCTTTTGTGAGAAGGCTATAATGAAGTTGGTGGTAATGATGTAATATAAATATAATCATAGGGAGAATGTAAAAGAGAAAAATTATATTCATAATTCATAGTTAATATTAAATAAAGACATATACAGATAGCCAATCTTGATTTAGTCTCAAAATGATTACTGTTGATTTGACTTCAATTAATGATTAAATTAATAAATGTAACAAAATTACTACATAAAAGGAAACTGAAGGTCTACTGAGAAGAGGTTGGCAATATTTCTCTTTTTTAGACGTTTATTTACAGATACGAAAATACAATGTCCAATCTAATCTAAGTATATACAGGGGTGTGTGTGTGGATGTGGGTGTGTCTGTCTGTGTGTGAGAGCATGGAGACTATAGTGGAAGGTGTTGATGTAATGTTGCTGGTATGATTTCACTATGACATCAACAGGTTTTCTCAGGCAGTTTTTTGCTGTCACGAGTGAAAAATAAGCAAGATAGATCACGTGATGCAGCCATGAAGCAGTTCACTCTAACAAGGATTTCTCAACATGGGAACCAAAATGAAAACCATAGATATACTCTAGATATACTTTTTTTTTTTTTAACTCCGGAGGGAAATTAAGTTGTCAAGCAGCTCAGGTATGAAAAAAAACTATAATAATAATGACAATAACAACAATAATAATATGACATATAACAATGACAGATCCAGCCCTCTCCACCAGTCTGTCAAGCCACCTTGCATCCTTGTAGTTCACACTGTCTCCCTAGCAGACTGCAGCATAAAACAGGACACTGTCCACCACAGACAGGTTTGACCAGCCTGTCGAACTGTGGCCCTTCTGTGATTCATGAAACAAAGGACAGGGACGAGCTCAAAGAGATGGCAGTCAGAGGGGCTTTAGCTGCAGTGGTGGAGATATACACACGTAAAGGAGAAGAATGAGAAGGAGCTGCAAGGGAAGTGGAGGGAGGGGGTATAGCTGCAGTGGTGGAGTTGCTCACATGCAGTGGAGAAGGAGAGGAAGGAGGAGCTGCAGTGGAAGTGGAGGGAGATTTAGTGTATGTGGCCACAGTGTCAAACCTATTGAAGAACTAGAGTTCATTGGCTCTGTCCACATCACCCTCCATTGGCTAACTGTTCTTTTTTTGTAGCCAGAGATGATATTGTGTGTACTGGTATTATTTATTGTTGCGTTGTAATTTTCTCCCTATATTCCTATACACCTTTGTCTGCCTTAATCTCCTCTTCAGCTCATGTTGCACCTGTTTGAGCTGTTCCTTGTCACTATCTCTAAATGGCTCCTTTTTCCTCCTTTTGAGGATTGCCTTGATGTTATTGGAGATCCAGTGTTTGTTATTGAGGAAACAGCATACTGTCTTTATAGGTTATAACAATGTCTCTACAGAAATTGAAGTAATCAGTAAAGCAGTCTGTCATCCTGTCTGTCAATGTCCATGCTGTTCCCTTCTGTTTCCAGCAGCACATTCCAGTCTGTGAATTAAAAGACCCTTAGAGTCTCACTGGCCTCAGGTGTCCACTTCCTGACTGATGGTTGTTCCAGGCTGCCTCAGTACACAGGGTTTGTAACAGGTCTGCAGAAAAACCAGGTTGTTTTCTGACCTGCCTGGTGCTGGTCAGACAACAGCTCTGTAAGCTTCCTTGACTTTGGCATAGAGCAGATCAAGTGTTTTATTTTCTCTGGTAGGACAGTTAACGAACTGTGTAAATCCAGTCAGGTGGGAGGTTAGGGTCACATGATTGAAGTCTCCAGATGTTATGATGAAAACATCAGGATGTTGAGTCTGTATCGTCACAACAGTATCATGGATGATCACATCACATGGAACTGCAGCAGTTGCTTTGGGTTGAATGTTAATCAGGTTATATGACTGAACCCTCCGAACATAATAAGGTCTCAGACCAACGGCCAAAAGTCCAATGTCTTGACAACAAATCTTCTCTTTGACAGTAATATGACTGGGGTTACACCATCACTGGTTCACCAATAAAACAGTCCTCCACCTTTTATCTTGCTACTGGCTTTAGCATCTCTATCTGATCTTACCAGAGTGAAGTCAGGTAGATCCACACAGGAGTCTGCCATGTTGTGATTGAACCAGGTTTCAGTGGATCAGATGAGACTGCCCTCACAGTATGCTGTCTGGCTCTTCACTAGTGCCTCCAGCTTGTCCTTTATGTTTTGTTTTGGGTATTGACATTCTGATGGTGACTGATGGCACAAAAGGTTTGTATCTTAATTTCCATGTCCTAACTTTTGCACTAGCTCAGAAGCCACAGAAAGGTTTCCTTAACTCAGCTGGGATAGGGTGATATACTCCCAGATTTGCTCTGTCGTAGTGCAACAAGGTCATCTCTTCAGTAAACCCTTCTCCCCACAGACTCCAACAGTAATTGGCAAAAATAAGCTAGCAGTTGGGGAAAAATAAGGTAATAAAGTAAAAAATAAGGCAATACTCACTAAAATGACAGTTGACAGCAGCAGAGAGGAGAACAGATTTTAAAGTTTCACAAGGACAGTTGGCTGGTTGAAACTGTGGTGAGATCTGATTGGTTACTGATACTGGCATAAAGATAGTCTTCCTGACTGATCTTCATTTGTATGTCACTGAGGGATGTGTACTCGTACACAACCTGAAGTTAGCTGGGTTCTCCTCACCTCCTCTATTGACTCTTCAGTCCTACATATTGTGCTACATATTGCTCCATCAGGATCTCACCAGACTGAACTCTTTTCTTGTTGTTGTTTTGGCCCTTTCAGCACGAATGTCTATTCGCAGATGATGATAATCATCTACTTCCAAGGGGCAATGGATCAGTGGTTCAGTATGATGTTTCAGAATGATTTACTCACTTATAAGTGTTCTGCTGCTTCTTGACAAACAAGATTCAGCCTTTGTCCAAAAGTTTATCAAAAACCTGAATGTCACTGCACTCCCTCTTGGCAGTGTTGACCACAGGACTTTGTGGCTGGACCAATGCGGTCTGGGACTTATGTTTCAGTTCATTTAGTAAAATCAATAAATAGATACAAATACTGTGGAACTAATCAACTAACAAATGACAAATCACAAGCTGGGACAGGAAGAATCTTTCTATGTGAAATATCAGACACAGTTTTGATGAAGATAATTTTTTTCTGTGCTTCTGCACTGATGATTCAACCAATGGTTTTATGTCACTCGGCCCTAAAAGTGCTAGAACCCTCAGAAGTCAACAAGGAAATTAACTCAACTTCTAAAAAACACACTGCTGCTATTCTGCATCAGTTCTACACACACATTACACTTGACTCTTACCTCTGATTGTATCTGGCTGCATGTGTTTTATATGCTGAATAGAGTTCTGAACAATGTGTTTGTAATGTGCTGCCTGAACCAAGTTTATGCCGTAACTCATACAATACATACATGTTTTTTTTTTCATTTTATCACGTCTTATTGGTTAAATTAAGTAAATATACAGTGTCTTTCTCATCTTGTAGATGACCTTTTTAATGAAGACCTGTTCCCCAAAACAGACTCATCTGGTGAGTAAAACACTATTTTACTTGAGTCTTTTAGGAACGTCTTTCTCTGGATGTGTTATTGTTGGAGATCTGTAACTCTATGAAGGTTCCTCTCTGAATACTTTTATTGTTTTTTTGTTTTTTTTTTTAATTCAAGGTTTCACTGATTATTTATGTACCAACACAAATTCGCTCTCACACAGCACAGACATGTAATTTACTTCATTTACTGAAGCTCCATACTGCCTTTTTACACAACGAGTACTTGTCAAACCTCGTAGTACGTAATACCAGAGGCGGGGGACTTAAGTCACAACTTTGAAAACTTGCTAACACTAAATACTCAATGATTTAACTTTTACTTGAGACAGATTACACAGTTTTCTTCATTAAATACCTGCAAAAACATTTGTGTAGGAGGAGAGAGAATAGTTAGGTATATAACTTGTTTCACAGGGCTGGTAGAACGCTGTTGCTCAATATGATCATGAATCATTATTAGGTTTTCCACTGATTAGTTTTCTGTAATGATGAACAGACTGGTGTTGATTTGTGATGTCTGACTGAAATGTTCATTTGTAATAATGGAAAATTTAAGAGTGTGTGTATCATTATTCTAATTAAAGACATCAGAGTGTTTTTGTGAACCTGTTGTCAGTATAAATTAAGCTAAAATAGTTATTATGTAGATATTTAGTGTGATTAATGCTTCTGTTAGAAGCTCTGTTTTAAAACCCGAGTGGACACATGGAAAGAAAATTGAGTGATTTACATGAATGTCTACCGCTCATTATTATTTATCCCTTAATTGTAAACTATTGTTCCAATGGGGCTGATTAGAAATGATTATCCAGTTTTTCCACATATTTTAAATGTCAATAATTTGGCCACACCAAGCCAAGATTCCTTTGATGTGTTATCTGTACCATATGAGTCTGTACAAATTGGTGGAAGTTCTTCAAGACTTGAAGATGGAGCTCTCTTCTAAGCCTGGTCAGTTCCTGCTCTGAAAGTATGCATGCCTCAAATGTTGGTAGTAATCTTTAGGAAGCTCATGGCAGGAATGTTTAATCTGGTAGGCTGCAACCAAGGCAGTGATCTCATTAGCAGTAGAAGAAGATTCTTCTTACAGTGCTTGATGGAGTTATGTGTAAATGTGTATTTCTAAATTTGGCAGGCAGTTATTGTATAAACTGGTAGATAACCTAAGAGCTGCTCTTCTGCATAAGTTTGACTTTTTCTCTCTGGGTTGTATGTGCAAGTTAATTAGGTTGTAGTCCAGTTCTAAAGTAATCATCAGTATGACAATCCCATTTTTTTGGGTCAAAAATTTCAGCAATAAACTCAAGCACTTCAAAGTGAGGGCAATGTGAACTAAAGGCTAAACTGGTTGAATGTAGGACAGGAGCTGAGCTGTCATTACTCTTCTAGAAGTACAGAGAGGAGGCTAAAATTCAGTCCTGGAAAGTTGTACTCCTACTTTTTGAGGGATAAGCACAGGGGTTATTTGTCATAAATTGACTTGGGAATGAAGGAGAGGGAGTCAAACTGTCATTAAGGGGAAAGTGTGAAGCGGTAGGTACAGTGCCATCTAATGGCTCTTGTAGGTATGAAAGATTAATGCAAAGGTTGGTTTACTGTCTGCTCACGCAAACATGCGAAAAGCACTGACTGACTGGCAAAGCAGTAATTCATAGAATTTTTTTCTTATAGTTGACGCAGGCTGAACAATGCATTTGTTTGTAAGTACAGCTGGATATTTACTCCTGTTGGAGACTAGAATTCTACATTATACCTTTTTGTAGTAAAATTGCCAGCAGTACTCAGCCCTGCACCATTCTCTTTCCTTAAACACACTGGGCGCAGTGCCCCAAGTGTTGGAAGGATAATGTGCTACAGTCAGAATCTGAAGGTAATTTCTCTTCTTACCACATTCCCTGTCTTAATGCTATATAGATCAGGTGAACAGTTATATAAATATATATTTTTCTTTTATAAAGATGCATTTTATTAGGCTTATTTAATCCCTCATTCAGGTGTGGGCGGAGTTGTCGGCAACATGTTTTATTTTGTGGGGACCATGGTCTCCCAACAGGACTCTTTGTTTGGATTTTTAGTTTATTTCCTGTTTTATTTTGAAGCAACTTGTATGTCCTCTGTTATTTTATTTGCTGTTTTTGTCTCCTCCTTTGTTATTGCCTGCCTGTCCCACCCTAATGTGTTTCACCTGTGTTCAATTATGCTTACCTCTAACTTTTTTTTTGATGATTTGGGTTTGCTACCTGAGCCTCAGTTTTTATTAATCTGGGCTGGTGACAGCTGAAGGCTTTTTGGATTGCCCATATTTGTGTCCGACACATTCTTGCTAACATGCTACAGTAGCTCAGTAACACCTTGACGGAACCTCTCCAAGTTTGGCACAAACATTCATTTGGACTCAAGCATACCATCACAACTTCCTACACTAGTTATGACACAATTTAACTTTAAGGTTAAAATAAAAATAAATTGATAACATTTTATATACAAATACAAAGTTAACTTCACTGTGACATCATAATGTTCTGCACCTCTATGGAGGTATACAACCACAAGGAGGCGATTCTTCTTTTCCATTTTGCAAGTTCTTGTGTTTATCAAATTACCCTTATTGCACTTACCAGTTTCAAAACTGTTTATAATGGTAATGAAACATCTGCATCTACGTTGTTTCTACATATACCATAGCACATACCTGAATAGATCTTTTGTTAGAAAGTTGTTAGAAAAATTTTTTTGTTGTTGTCAATATGATGAAATTGTTAAATTAAACTGTGATTAATATAAAGGTTTAACTATGTCCCTAAGGTTTTTGTTAATGACCTGTTTGACAGATGGATTTGCTTCAGACCCTTTTAAAGGCAGCGACCCGTTTGCAGCAGACAATTTGTTCCCGGAGGTCAATGTCGGCATTGACACAGACACCAGTCTGTCCTGTGCTGAAAACAAAGCTTCAACTGGAACTCAGTGCTTTGAGTCTGAATTCCCTGATGAAGACAGCGACATAGAGATTAGCTACAGCAGAGAGGACCTGGATGCCATCGCTGTGGTTGAGGATTCTCATGGATTTAGACCCATTCAGAGCTCATCAGAGGAACTGGGGCCAGAACCCATCCAGGGCTGGAGGTCCCAGGGTCAGTATTCTGTAGAATCAGATCCCAATGGGTATGAGCTGGACCTTGGAGCTGTCGCCCCTCCATCTGACATTGAAGAACACAGTCTGGGATCTTTAGCTGGAGAGGCAACCACTGAGACAGCACTAGAACTGGAACAAGGTAATTTGTGGTCAGATTCTGATATTTGCTGTTCCTTACATGTGTAGGCTCATGTACTTAATTTATGATCTGAACTGGGTAAATGTTGAGTGCTTTGTGCTGCAAATTAAAAAGTTACCTCGTGATTTACTTACAGCATAATCATAATATCACACTCTTTTTTATAGCATCATTAAACTACTTAAAACCAACGCTAAGGTTTATGACCTATTGTGCAGCCAGCCACCAGGGGGAATCAAGATGTTTTGGTAGCTGTCACGTCATTAATCTTCATACAGTCATTGTTTTGAAGACAGAAAAGTTGTTGAACAATTAATCAAAACATTATCAAAATCTGAATATGACCAATTGCAATATCCAAATCACTGGAAATGCAGTTATTTGTTAAAGGTAATATATGTCACAACAGACCATAAATAAAACGTTGTGGTAATACAGAGAAGCCCCGACCTACAGATCATATTCTCCAGTTGTGTCCAGGTACAAACAACAAAAACCAACAAAAATCATAGTCATTTTTATATTTTTCCAGCTGAAGTTGGTTTTTTTAGCTCTATTGAAATGGCGTTTTCCATAGTGACAGGACCTGAGATATGTTACAGATATCAAACATGTTGGATCTAAGGGGATTTGTCCAGATGCAGCTTTACTTGCACATTAAATATTTTATGCAAAATATCATATCATCATTAATATCAAATATCAGCAGAAGAAGACCTGTCACTGACAGAGTCTTTAAGCCCTGATAAAAAAAACTGTTATACATGAAACACACAAATGCTATATAAAACTTCGGTGTTGAATCTATAACAAAAATCTCCAAAACTTCACAAACAACATTATCTCCACATCAGCCACCAAACAGTGCAGGAGGGTGAGGGTGTTTTGCAGTAGATCTACACACATCACACATGGGCTTTGTTTTTCAGTCAATACCGTGTTCTTTTGTTATTATGAGAGGACTCTGCCCCAATCATCTCCATAAGTAAGGGAGCTGAGGGATCAGTGCAACTTTTTCAGTTGCGTTGAAACATGCCCAGCGTGCCATGTTTGCCTCATTTTTGCCTATAGAGCACAACGGCACCATTCAGCTTGTAATACATTTTTGTTCCAACAGGTCATTCCGTGTTTCAAATACAATACAAATACAAAACAGATGTCCATTGCATTTACACACGAAATATTAAGCCCCCATTGTGCTGATTTTGATACTTTGGTACTTTATTAAATTAGTGAGTAGGATATTTTTTATTATCTCATATATACATTTGAGTATATATAAGTTTGAGTTATTTTGTGTTTTTTGAGTTTACTTCTTTATCAACATTTTAACATCTGAATTTTGTGGTTTAATTTTTTAGTGTAAAAATAAATTGTCATTTTAATAATCTGTTTATTTTGTTATTTTCCAGGGTCTCTAAAAGTCTTGCTTTTAGCTTTAGCTAACAACTATTTTTTGTCTTCTTATAGGTCTGAGTTCCGGTTCAGCTCAAATGGTCCCTGAGCAAATCCTGTTGGAACCAGACTGGACAGGGGACTTGGAGCAAACTCTGTCCTGTGATGTTACTTCCTGTCAGGGGGCAAAGTGTGTTAGCAACAAAGATGAACCCCAAAACCCTGCAACTCCCCAAAACTCATTGGACTCCCAGAACTTTTTCAACCGGACAGATTCTGATCAGAACGCAGAGCTGAGCTTTGAGTTGAGCTATGAACCAACCTGTCAGTCTTCCTTTGACCCATACGGGTTTAAACTCAGTCCAGAACATTCTAGTCAAACGCTCTTGGACCCTGATGAAGCTGAAGAGAGTACTGAACCTAATGATAATGATCTGAGCTTTGACCCCGAGCCCTCCTCTTCTCAACCAGACCAACTAAACTTTGATCCCTATGGATTGGACATCACTTCCTCACAGATGGTACGGGACACTGATCCTTATGGCTTTAAGCTCAGCCCTGAGGAAGAGAACCAGGAGGTACTGGACCTCTGTGCTCACAACAACCATGAGGCAATGGATTTTTGCACCTATGACACCAACGAGCAAGAAGAACCCCCTAACTATAGCAACCACGATGTACCAGGACTTCACACACATGAAAACCAAGAAGTGCTTGAATTGTGTAACAATTCTAACCAAGAAGTGCTGGAACATGCTAGTCTTGACAACAGAGAGTTAGTCAACAATGAAAACCAGGAACTTCTTGATCTTTATAGTCATGACAACCAGGAGGTTGTAGAACCCTACTGCAATTTAAGCAATAAGGACCTACTTGAATCTTGTAATTGTGTTAACCACGAAGTCCTGGAACCTTGTAGCTGTGGCAATCAAGATTTGCTGAATTTCTACTATCCTGAAAATCAAGAAGTGCCGGATTTAGATACCCATGGCAACCAAGAACTTCTGAATTTTGGTATCAAAGAAAATCAGGAAGTACTAGTTTGTGGTAGCCACAAGAGCCAGGAAGTCCTGCAGCTCGGTAGCAATGAAAATCATGAATTTGCCGACTTTGGTACCCATGGCAACCAGGAGGTGCTGGACTTGTTGAGTAAGGAAGTTTTCCCTGAAGCAAACAACAATCAGTGTATTGTGGAAGCAGAACTCAGTGTCAGTCCAACCAATAATAGCTCAGATAGTGATGTGGCATCAGAAGACCAGCTGGGAATGGAACTTAATAACACCAGTATCTGCACTACCAGTACTGCTGACACCGTGAACATTGCAATTAGCAACATGTCTGCCAACCAGGACCTGGCTGCATCCAATGCTCCCACCAGGCACAACTTGTTAGAAGGTGATTTGGGCTCAGTGTTTGGAGCAGGAGGATACATTGGTTGCCCAGATGTAGCCGATGACCTGGAGCCTCTGGACAGATGCCAGGCAAATCCTGTAACAGAGCCAGTACGACCAGTCAGACCAGTTAGGCCTCCTCGGCCCTCACTCAAGGTAAGTTCGAAACAACTCACATGCAACTCATGTAGCCACATCTTCTGAGTATGGCTATAGTACTGGTTCACTTTGTTATTAGTACCAAGCACCTGACCCTAGACTGAGTTGGACCACATCAAAACTGTATTAATTTTAATCCAATTAGGGTCTGGTTGTATTTGGATATATGGGGTGGGGTAGGTCCTCCATGTAGAATGACATAAAAATCATCTCCAGGTACATGTTTAGAAATGCTAGTGGTCAATTGCAGAGTCCAGATTTAGATGGTCCCTTGAGGTTGATACGTAATAACTGTGATGATTCCCTGACTTTCTAACAATTACACTTTTTAAGACACGGTTTTAAGTGAAATATCCTATTGGATGGATTGTCATGAAATAGCCAAATGTCTGCCACAGGATGACTTGTAATAACTGATCTAGTGTCAAGTTTTGATACATTTTGATACATACATTGTTTGATACATGATCTATTTAATTTCCAAAGGTTAGCATGCTAATAAGCCAAACAAATATGGTGAACATGGTAAATATTACACTGAACATCAGCATGTTAATATGCTAATCTGATCTTTTAGCTCATAGTAAAAAAGTAGAGTCTCACAGAGCTTTAATAACAATATATTGTTGTAATATAGTTGTAAAATTAGTAATACTCTATACACACTAGGTTACATGTTTTCTACCTTCATGCACCTGTCCATAAATGTACATGTCCATAAAAACCTGACATACTGGACGTGGCTTGAGAAAGAAAGAAAGAAAATGAGTTTAAAGGCATACTTGGCTATGATCTTTGTGCATATCCAGTTTCCTCTCAAGCTTCATGGCTTGAACTCATTCTCATAATTTTTAACAGTTTTAACCACATTCATTATCATCATGCTATCTGTTGTCTTGTGTGTTGTAGGCCAAGGAGAAGGCTCAGTCCCAGATTCAGGGTATTGACCTGAAGTAATCTCTCCAGTCAACACTGAAGCGGGGGTTACCATGTCAGCAGGGTTCCCATGACAACAATGGCAAGTGATGAAGAGGATAAGGAGAGAATAAGAGGATGGACAAAGAAGTGGAGACAAAGAGAGGTAGCAGAATGGAGGGATGATTAAACCGATAGGAGCTGTTATTCATGGCAATAATTCTAGTTTCAGTTGTTTTATGTTTGGAGATTTACAAAATCAGAAGGTAAACATGAGAGTAAGGCAATATGTACAAACCAGCTGATTTCATTTATTACTATGAGGAAACCTAATTGGCTCATGGCTGCAGTCACTGATTTATGGAGTCTGGAAACTAAATGTAAGACAAATGATTCCCTCATGTTTTTACACAGGTAATTCTTGTCAAATAGCCATAAGGTTGACATTATTTGTCAACCTTGTGACTGTTATCCTTACTAAGTTTCTATAGCTTTCCATCCTTTCCTACAGGTTGTGACAGGGTTTGTTGGTCCACAGTCAAAGTACTATCCCTGATTCAGATGTGAGCTTGGTGTTGCAATGTATCACATAGATCTAATGTATATTAATTATATACTCTGCTATTGTGATTTTGAGATTATCTAGTCAGCAGGTTTAGGTTTCAGTTAGATGCCAGCCGAAGACAGTTTTGTTGGATTGTACAGTGAATGAATATCCACGTCAGCACCATGGTGACATGCCCAGAGTTCATCAGTGCTATGTATAGAGGAGGAGACTCAGAGGCTGTGGCTCACTTGTCTCACCAACTATAGCATCAATGTTGCACCTGCAGCCACGCCCAGCAGTGATGTCACAGCATTCTGGAGTACACCTGTACATAACTACAGTAACAATAAACTAGTGGTGGTCAACAGAAAGAACAGTTGTCAGTGGGGATAAAATCCCTGTTAAAAGCATTTAGGAGTATGATCATCCTCTTTAAACAGCCTTTTCATTGAATTTTATTACACCTGTGCCCTAGCTCCACACGTTATACTAACACTACAAGGTAAAACTTAGGCACTAATGGCCACTGATTTTCTTAAATTTTTGTACCAACACAAAAACAGGCGGGTTCCAGTTCACTGCCAATTTTAGATGAGAAAACAAAATACTAGCTGTGGTTACATGCATACCTTTTTCATTCTGTTGAAGACTTCAGATCAGCTGTTTACATGTTGACATAGTAAAGTTCTGTGGGGCCAATGACACATGACAAACACATGACAGATCTTTCACCACTGTCCACAATTTCTTTAGTTGTTTCAGTTTGTCTGTTGATTAACTCCCTTGCATTGCATTGTGGGAATTTACACATGCAGCATGGATTTATGGTAGTAGACATACTGACACCTTTATTATTTATTTAACACACAATGTACCTCGAACAAAGCATATGAAGTGTGGATTAGGGCACAGGTAGGATCAGCCACCAGGAAAATCTGCCACTATCAGCACTTGGTTGCTTTACAACATAGAAACATTAGGGGTTACTGTCTGTCTTGTTTCTCTCAAACTGGTGTTTAAATAGAAAATCACTCCAAACATGTTCACTCCCACTAAAATTCCTCCACTGGTCATCAAATATAATGAAACATACTTACCCTCTGTAAAATGTAGAAAGTGAATGTGTGAACACTGATGGTGACAGTTGACCTTCACATTGGAGCAAAATCTGAAGGAACATTTTAGTTTATATTGAGTTTCAGTTCACACCTACCTCGTTACCCTTTCAGCATGATCGTATGACAAGACTGTAAAGAGCTAACACTCACAGCAAACGCTCACAGTGTGTAAGAACCCTGAGAGGGACAGATGCGATGCACAGCTGGCTTCATGGACAGGATATCAGCTGTTAATAATTATTTTATCAGGAAACTCAACTAGTGTAGATGTTTTATAAGAATATATGAGGGTGAGCCAGTTTTCAGTGTTGTCTTCTTCACTGAGTCATGGTCACTTACATGTTGCTTGTTGTGGACTCGATCCAATTTGTCATTAATACAATACAATAAATGTACAGGCCTGAAATAGGTTTATAACTATAGATGATATGGAGAATTATCTATCACTATGTGTGTGTGCGTGTGTGCTTGTGTGTGTAATGACATGATGTATATAGATATATTACATTTCCTGTTGAATCCATTAAGAAATTAGAAGTAGATAAAATAAGCAGCGGGATTTTGTGGCAAATGAAACAATGAACATGTTAAAACCTCTTTACAACAAACAAACATTAAAACATTCACTGTAATAAAGCAATGAGAAGCTTCTTCAACAGGAAGTAGACCTCAGTGTTAATGAAGTCTTAGAAGATGTTATACCTTTAAATGTCAGAGGAATAGAAAGTGTGTGGATTTTTTAAGTGCGGTCGGGTGAAAATTCACATTCAAACCATGATTTAAACCATAGTAGAACTTGATTACATCCTGTGGAGGAACACCACTCCACTGACTAAGGTCACTAAATAATTCAGTGAGTCACAGACTGACTGACTGGTTGAGACTCATTTGGAGTATGTTGTTTGTGTTCAGTATAAATATAAATGTAGCTTGTATGGTTCATGTCCTGGAGGTGTGAAAGCCCATGAAGAATAAAGTATGTGAGTCTAACACTGTCACAGTGAACAACAAGTTGTGTCCACAGGAAAATGCCTCTGTCCTTTATATGTTGCTAAACCATGATTTATTCCTGTTTTCAGATCCATTCAATGAAGATTTAACACAAAATGTTCATAATGATGAGCAGATCATATGTGCACAGTGCTGTCAAATCTTTGTGTGATGAAGTTTGTCTAGGCAGAGCCACCACTGTTCTCACTAACCACCCACATCTGGTTATCCAATCAAACCAGAGATAGACAGAGAGTGTCTTCCTATATGTCTGTGGCTGACACAACTTCTTCTGCCCAAAGCTGATGGAGCTCAAAGTTACCTTGTTACCAGCTTCACGAGAGAATCTGAGAGTGAGAGAATCTATGATCTGAGCATATGAGTTTGTTTTACAGCTGTTCCATATCTGACTGAAGTCAAATCAACCTGCTGCTGTAGGTTCACTGGATTTTCACTGATTAAACACACATGTTGCACAATAATCATTTCATTCACTGTAAAATGACAGGATTAGCAATTTTATCATTCGCACAGATGACATTAAATCTGTCATCTTTGCCAATATTTATTTATTGATTTATTTTTGTATGTCTTAAATTCCTGCCTATATTATCTGAGACATGATGGAGAAGTTATGAAATAGAAAAAAGGTAAAGTTGCTTCTGGAGCTTTTCATTTTTAATATGTAGGCACTTTAAAAAGCCATAGTTGAGTGAACTGACATTTAAACAATGAAAAATGTGATGATGATGATATACAGTACTGTGCAAAAGTCTTGCTATAACGACCATATATAATTATTTCTCAGTCTCTTTATTAGAGAGTACAGAATACAACAAGAAATTACAGGAAATATATAGCAGTATTAAAAAACAGCTTCTATAGGCCAAAGTATTCAGTGTGACCTCCTCTTACGCTGGACCTGGCTCCATTACACCAGGTTTGACCAGGACATGCTTGAACATCACAGACACATGTTGGATGAGGTTAACTCATTGGAAGCTGCTGATATGTAGAAGACCAACTTTAAGTCACATCATTCAAAATGACAAAGATCACAGAATTTTACAGACATAAAACTATCATTAAGCATCATCAAGGCCACTGTCAAAGGGAAATCAACAAACAAACTGGATACTGAAGATGTGGAATTCAAGCTGTTATA
Source organism: Rachycentron canadum (assembly GCA_038496675.1). Lineage (NCBI taxonomy): Eukaryota > Metazoa > Chordata > Actinopteri > Carangiformes > Rachycentridae > Rachycentron > Rachycentron canadum. Next base: position 503,820 of record CM076662.1, read on the forward strand.
AAGACAATTGAAGAATCAGGAGAGGTTGAGGATAAAAAAGGACTGGAAGGACAAGAAGACTTTCAAAATCTGATGAGAAGTTTCTCAGAGTTTCTTCTTTGAGAGAAGAAGAAGTCCAGCAAGGACCTGACCTCAGCATCTGGCAGCTTCATCAGGATAAAGCCAAGTTGAACCTTCTACAGTCTGTAGAAGCTGGATCAGGAATGAGCTTTGTGGAAGGGCAGCAGCCAAGAAACCACTTTTTCAGAAGGCCTAAATATAAAGAAGAACTTTAGAAGTGCTGAAAGAACCTGGTATAATATACGAGAAGATGACTTTAGAAAACTTCAGGACAGTCTCTCCAAAAGAGTTCAAGATGTGCTTAGTGCCAAGGTGGCCATGCTAAATACTGACTGTAGAAGCCATTTTGTTTTGAAAATTGTTTTTTTAAATTTTTTGTACATATTTCCTGTATTTTCTGTTTGTATCTTAATGACATTTGTGACCAAATATATGTAGATATATAGATATATATGTGTGTGTGTGTTTGTGTGTGTGATGTTGCTTGTGTTGCTGTCGAAATGTAATGTTCTGTGTTGGAAAGAAATAAAACTCAGTGGATCAGTCCTGAGCTCAGCTCTCTCTGTTTGAGTTCACTCCCACTCAACTAATAGCATCTACATGCTTGATTAAATGAAATAAGGAAACAACACAACCTAAACATCTAACGAGTTTTAGTGCTTTTCAACCTTTTGATCAACAAAAGTTGGTTCAGTGACACAACAAATCAAAGAATAATGACTGAATAAGGTTAACAACAAGTGCAATATGGATCTGCAGAGAAGATGAGGCTGAAGAGCTTCAGTTACTGGACTGGTTCTTTGTACTCAAGGAAAGCTATGGGGCATGCGTCGAAAAAGTGAGTGTGGTTCACTGGGGTAGAAGAAGATAAGACTGTGCGGTTATACATTTAGTCTGCACTTATACAATCTAATGAGCATAAAGTCAGAGTTTAAATCCATTTCATTCAATTCATCAATCTGACATTGCTTGTGTGGTCGGCATCTGATGTTGTAAATGAAGCGGCACACGGCTCCTGGTGTACCAACATATGACTGAGATGCACAGGTAGGTGGATTTCACTGAGCAACAATCTGCACCTTTACTTTCAATGGGGAGCATAACATACAGTGGCTTGCAAAAGTATTCATACCCATTGAACTTTTCCAAATTTTGTCACGTTACAACCATGAACATAAATATATTTAATTGGAATTTTATGTGAAAGACCAACACAAAGTGGCACACAATTGTGAAGTACAAAGAAAATTATACATGATTTTAAATATTTTTTACAAATAAAAAACTGAAAAGTGTGGTGTCCAATTCAGCCTATTCAGCCTCCTTTTCTCTGAGTGCAACCAATTGCCTTCAGAAGTTGCCTGCTGATTGCTGAATAATTGAATGTTGACCTAATGACTAAATAGAGTCAACCTGTGTGTAATCTAATGTTTAAGATTAGAGCTGTTAAGAGAATATTGGGGAGCAAACAGCATCATGAAGTCCAAGGAACACACCAGACAGGTCAGGGATAAAGTTGGGGAGAAGTTTAAAGCAGGGTCAGGCTATAAAAAGATTTCCCAAGCTTTGAACATCTCACAGAGCACTGTTCAATCCATCATCTGGAAATGGAAAGAGTATGGCACAACTGCAAACCTGCCAAGACACGGCCGTCCACCTAAACTCACTGGCCAAACAAGAAGAGCACTGATCAGAGATGCAGCCAAGAGGCCCATGGTGACTCTGGATGAACTGCAGAGATCCACAGCTCAGGTGGGGGAATCTGTCCACAGGACAACTATTGGTCGACTGCACAAATCTGGCCTTTATGGAAGAGTGGCAAGAAGAAAGCCATTGGTAATGGTTTAAGAAAACCATAAGAAGTCCTGTTTGCAGTTTGCCATGTGGGGGGCACAGCTAACATGTGGAAGAAGGTGCTCTGGGCAGATGAGACCAAAATTGAACTTTTTGGCCTAAATGCAAAACACTATGTGTTGAGGAAAACTAACAGTGCACATCACTCTGAACACACCATCCCCACTGTTTAACATGGTGGTGGCAGCATCATGATCTGGGGGTGCTTCTCTTTCAGCAGGGGCAGGGAAGATGGTCAGAGTTGATGGGATGGAGACATACAGGGCAATCTTGGAAGATAACCTGTTGGAGACTTGAGACTGGGGCGGAGGTTCACCTTCCAGCAGGACAACGACCCTAAACATAAAGCCAGGGCTACAATGGAATGGTTTATAACAAAACATATCCATGTGTTAGAATGGTCCAGTCTAATCTGACTGAGCTTGAGCTGTTTTGAAAAGAAGAAGGGCAATAATTTCAGTCTCTAGATGTGCAAAGCTGTTAGAGACTTACCCCAAAAGACTTGCAGCTGTAATTGCAGCAAAAGGCGGTTCCACAAAGTATTGACTCAGGGGGGCTGAATATTTTTGCACACCACACTTTTCAGTTTTTTATTTGTAAAAAAAAATTTCAATCATGTATAATTTTCTTTGTACTTCACTGTGTTGCTGTTCATTATGTGTCACTTTGTGTTGGTCTTTCACGTAAAATTCCAATAAAATATATTTATGTTTGTGGAAAATGTGGAAAAGTTCAAGGGGTATGAATACTTTTGCAAGCCACTGTAAACAAATCAACTGTAAAATAGCAAAGGAAGGCCAGCTCCCTGTGTTGAAAAAACAGACATGCATATCAATACACACACACACACACACACACACACACACACACACACACACACACACACACACACACACACACACACACACAGACACACTAAATAGGTGTCAATGACTGAGCTGTGGTGAGGGTTTTTCTTTGCTGGCAGCATCTGCAGCAGAGGACTGTGACTGTTATTATGATGATGAGGACAGTAAGCAGGATGAAGACCACACCGACCCACGCTCCAAGACTCAGTTCTACAGAGAAAAAGATAGTCACAGTCAGATAAATCAGACTCATCACTTTAAACTCACTGTACACACAAACATGTACTAAGGCAGTCCGCTGTTTTAGTTTAAAATTGGCATCTAAGGTTACTGAGCAAAAGATGTGATATCATCAGATCACAAGAGGCTTGTCATGATTTTGAAACAATGTTTGTATTTTCTTATTTGTTAAAATTAGCAAACTGACATTACATATTGTTTTATGGGTCAGAACCACATATACTTTCCCATGAAAAAGTCCACCTTTATATATTTGCGTGTATATTTTTGTATTTAATGAGTCACTGTTCCTGCATCACAAGCCTCAGATGTTGAAGTGAAAGGGACAGTGCGGGTGAGTGCATGGGATCATATTTGCTCAGTGCAACTCACCTATTGAATTAAAGTCAATGCACTTTCTTGACATGAAACAATGTTTTAAAATTATTGCACAATATTATTTTACTATTATTGTAGGATTCCAATAATCTGCATTAAGAAAATAATAAAAATGTATTATCATTGTGTTTAGTAGATCATTGTTAAGGATGGAATGAAGTCTTATTTTCATCAAAAAACTGAAGTGGTTTCACAGATGTGAACTTGAAAACATGATTGACCTAAGCACAGAAATACAGTGAAATGAATATAGTGAATTGCATAGTAACAACAATCCATTATTTATACTACTTTTCCATCAAGCCCTCAACCAATGGCAGCTGGGCAATTAGGTAAGGGCCGGGCCAACATATAGACATACAGAGACAAAACAGCCACTTTGGACTGTGTGAGGAAGCAGGAGTTACAGGAGGGAACCCACGCAGACACAGGGAGAACATGTAAACTCCACAAAGAAAGGCTCCAGGCCTAGGGTTTGAACCCAGCACCTTCTCTCTGTGAGGAAACAGTGATAACCACTGCTAACTCATTGTAACGCGCTGCATTCAAACAAATTAAAACTGTGTCAGCATTGTCCAGCAGAGGGCAGCAGAGGTCTGCCATAACCATACACGACACCAAATGTATTATGTTTAGTGTGATGCAGTGTAATTTAGTGCAGTGCAGTGTAGAGTAGTGTAGTGTCATGTAGTAAAGTATGGGTGTGGTGTGTTATGTATTATAGAGTGATGTGTTGTAGTTTAGTGCAGTAAATTGTAGTGCAGTGTAGTAATATATAGTGCAATGCAGTGTATTTGTAGTGCAATGTAGAGAAGCTTAGTGTAGTGCAGTGCATATTGTATTGTCATGTAGTGTAGTGTGGTGTAGTGCAGTGCAGTCTAATTTGGTGTTGTGTGTTGCAGTATAGTGTAGTGTGGAGTAGTGCAGGGTAGTGTGGTTGATACACAGTGTATGCACCTTGGAAGAAGCCACTGCCCCCCTCTATACACTGCTGTGTGCTCCAGGCTCCCTGCTGGTTGGGCTTGGATCTGGAGGGGATGTAAGCTGCCACCATGAAGCAGTAATGCTGTCCTGCATCCAGGCCCTTCACCTCAACAACACTGGAATCATAGATGATGTCTCTCTGTTAGGGAAGAAGAAAACATATTCACACTGTAACTGTCAAATTAGCCAGGTTTGGGTTGACAATGGAACAACCTCCTGCATGTCTCTACCTGTCAAAAGTAAGCTCAGCCTCTGCATATTGTAACAGTGAATGCTTTTCAGTCAGTCAGGCCTGATCTGTTCCCTTAACATACACAGGAGTATGTTAAGGGAAAGAGTGAGGTACACTATGTTGTACCTCACTAATTTACACAGGTAGTCATGTGATTTATGAATAACCACAGATATAAGATGTAGAAAATTATGTCAAAGTGATGTTTTCAAACTAGTTATTAAATATTTTTCACTTCATAGACAGAAAAGATAAACATGTTCATAAATACAAGAGACACAAAATATACTTGTGTGTACCTACTTTGCCTGTATTTCCAGATTTGTAGTAGGTGATCTTGTACTTGAGGTCCTTCTTTAGAATGTCCCTGATGCTGAGCTGTCTCCCATTCTGGTGGATACCGGTCAGAGGGTCTGTGATGTTGACTCTCACTCTGCTCTCATCAACAGCCTCAACAGTGAATGTGACAGCACTGATGTTACCTGAGGAAAAACAGATCAGTGACCATCAGACCATGTGTCAGACAGGTGAGACACACTCACACCTGATCACATCATAATTGTGATTTTCTGCTCAAACCTATGTTATATAATCATACTGGACTTCAGAGAGTATGTTTGTGGGATTTATGATATTTACTCATTTTGAATGCAGGACTTTGACATATGACAATGTTTTTATTTTCTTTATCAGTTCTTCTACTTAAGTAATGGATTTGGATCCTTTCCCCTCCTCTTTTAAATGCTCTCCATGGCTGCAGTCAAAAAGTAATCTCCTCCACATCTTCTTGACCTCAATGGAAAATGTAATGAAATCAAGGAAAGATGTAAAGGGGAATTCAGAGGGACTTAGGAACAGACAACGGTGGTGTGGAGAGAATTCAACTGAAAGTTAAATAGGCATTTTTTTTACAAAACCCTTATTTATAAACTCCACAAAAACAAAGACTGAAATTTAATTTGTAGAGAAGTAGAGAAAGAGAAAGAAAGATTCATTAGATTTAATTAAAATAATAATCAATTGAAACTATGCTTTAAATGTTGATGTGGCCAGGAACTGTGGGACGACATTTTCTCCTTTCCTTTTATAAAGGAATGGTCCAGTGCTTTCTATGCTAAAGGAGATATTTTTTTTCCTCCTAATTTAACCTAGTTAGGAACCTTTCTACCAAAAAAAGACTGCAGCCCATGTGACGGCCCTCTGCTGTGAACTTGTTTTTTCCCAGTGTTCCCCTGTGTTTATCAGTGTGTGTGTGTGTGTGTGTGTGTGTGTGTGTGTGTGTGTGTGTGTGTGTGTCTGTGTGTGTCTGTGTGTGTGTGTGTGTGTGTGTGTGTGTGTGTGTGTGTGTGTGTGTGTGTGTGTGTGTGTGTCTGTGTGTGTATGTGAGAGAGAGAGAGAGAGAGAGAGAGAGAGAGAGAGAGAGAGAGAGAGAGATACCTACTCTCTCTGTAGGGGTTGAAGTTAGGGGAGTAAATGTGAGGTAACACCTCCAGGTCGTATTCGTAGTCATGTTCTTCCATGATATCAGCTCTATAGGTCCTGTCCAACAGAAAGCCATGGGTATAGTTTACACACATATTCAGGAGATTCCTGAAATATGATTCAATATAATGTGTATACAGCTCAAACTAAGATAAGAGGATCTGATTGAAATTGAAATTATTCTTGTACGTGTACTGTAGCTGAACTGAAAGTTTGAGCGTGTTGACTTTGGGTTAAACCAGTTGATGTTAAGCTCTAATATCATGAATCCATAGATATCAGATGTACAGATGATTGTAACATGACACAGCGTCAGATGTGTTGTTCCCACCTGTTGAAGGGAATTAGGAGGCTGCTTAAATCACATTCTGTCTCTGTCACTTGGGTGCAGTCTGGACTCTCGCTCCAGTTATTGTTGTCCACCCTTGGAGTCACATGACAAGACAGGGAAATCAGACATTAAAGAATCAAATGATTGCTGACCTGTCTGGCTCTCTGCTACTGACATGACACAGTGTTTTTATTTAAACTAAAAATATTAGAAACACAATGATGTAATTTCAGCGTATGAGCAGATAAATAAAAATAAAATCTCTCAGTTGATACAGAATTATGAGGAAAAACAAACATAATTAAGAAGAGCTTGAAAGATCAGACCTGAGTGGTGGGTCCTCTGCTGTATGTGCTAATATCTGAAAACCGCTCACTCATATTTTACTGAGACCAGTGTGTCCTTCTGTCCTTCATGTCACCCTGCCATAATTTATTTTTACTGTGCATTTTTACTGCACACTGTTTATCAGTTTATCAGTGAGGTGCAGACCTGACCACTGGGAGTCATGTCGGGTTGTTTCCAAAAAGCAACAATATCAAAAACCTGTGATCATACAGCAGATAAAAACTCAACTCTAACAGCTCTGGTGAAGACATTATTTATTCTTTATTTCAGTAACAGTAGAACAATGAGACAATGATCCATCACACTTAAATCTTGCTCAAAGTGGATCTATTATTATATTTACTGCTCTATATTTTTATCCAGGATGCAGCTGAGCCTCTGACTGAAACAATATTAGTCCACTCCTCCTTAAAATCCCACTCTATTCTTATTGATCCAGCATCCAAGAACCTGACATCAGTTGGTCACAGAAAGTAGAAAACACTTCAGAGAAGATTGACACCTGAGTCACACCTGAACATATGTTCACCTCACAAACTGAAACTGTGAGCGTGTTTAATACCTGACACTGTGACATGAAATAAGGAAAATGATTTAACTCTCATCTCAGATTCTTGGAAAACTTGAATAATGCATGTGATTTCTCCTGCAATTTTGTACTTGTACCATACTATATATCAAATATTTGTGTGTGTGTGTGTGTGTGTCTACTCACTCAGAGTACAACACAGTGTATTTGTAGTTAGAGGCTACGGTGGTCCAGGTGAGGATGGTTTTAAAGTCCAAAGACACCCATCGGACGTTCTTTGCTCTGGGAAAAATCTTGTCATCTGTGAGAGAATGAAAAACAACAAGTCTCATCTCTTCATCATCTTCTTCTTCTCCTTCTTGCTTTTGTTTTTTCAGCCACAGACCTAATTGCAGAATGTGACATGTACCAGTCTAGTTTCCCATACAAACAATGAAAATAGAAAATAAATAATTATATAGAAAATAAATAATTGAGTAAAGTTGGGGTTGGATTTGGGAGAAAATGGAAGATATAAAAACCATAATAGATACATTTTTATTATTTTTATTTTTATTTGTGCCTTGGGTTGTCTGAGTGGGCAAGCTCTGATGTCTGAAAGCAGATGTGAGGATGAATAATTATCCATCCTCACACTTGCTTACATAGATTAAAGCTCTTACAGGTGCAGCTGCTGGTCTAGCCCCTGATCCAGATTATTGAAGCCAGCCTCTTACTGACCCTCATCAAAAGGTCTGATGCATGATAAACTGTGTCATACATGTCCTACTACATGTATGATACATTGGTATTATCCATGTCATTCATAAATATTCTTGTAAAACTTTTCCAGGAATTGATGGATGATCTTTGCTGTTTAAATACAAATCTCCTGTGTTGTTTGTTGTAAAACCAGATGTTCATCCTGTTCCCCTGCATATCTGTCTGACCTCAGGACATCATCATTCCTCATTCTTTATAAGCATCCTTCAGCAAAGTCATCTGATTTTCCATATACAACTCTACACAGAACAACGGGAAAACACATAACTCTACAACAACAATCCTAACAACATAGAAGTGAAGTGTACAGAACGTCTAACTGGAGAACACACAATTGTACGCAGAACTGAAGATCACAAAAATCTGCAACACGTGATTGTTCTTTACTGTTACCTATAACTTTTCTGGCTGCAGAGCTACTACTGAAATAAGCAGAATAATGCTGTTTTCCTCTATGAAACCCTTTACAGTCAGACACATGTGATGAGCCAAACTATTTTTAAAGGTGCAGCCAAGTGCCGACCGTTGGTCACCATGGTAATGTCAGCAAAATGGAGGTGAAAGGGTAATCCACTGAGTACAATGAGAAAAATGTCTCAAGGTCTGACTACTTTCCATTCACAGGCAGCTTTTTAAAAACCTGGACCAATGAAAGCAACATATTATTTTTTAATGTCTGTCTGTATAATTATTGTTCATTACATTTTCTGTTTCTGTCCCAGTTACACTGTTGAGGTACATTTATGTTTTCTGTTTTCATTTTAATCATCTCCTGTTTACAGCTAATTCTAAAGACTGCTCCTCAATTAGAACCACCAGACCCCTTAAGTCCATCAATGTGGTCTGTAAGATGTGCTCCAAGTTCGTGAAGAACAGTAGGGCATGGATTTTCGCTGTACTGTCTGCCAAAGACTGTCAGACTCAGTCTGGTGACTTTTGAAATCCACTTTATTAACTGTGTTTGCCCTGTTTTAATCTTATTTTCAAAGCATTGTTATGTATACATAAATTATGTTTGTTTGTGTGGACATATACTGTCTGTCTAATGAAAAAAAATTGAAACTTGAAAATGAATCATTAATGTTAAAACAAGGTAACAGGCACCACAAGGGAACATAACATTTTTAATAGACATCTAAAACTATACCATACAAGAATAAACTGTCTCTTTCTCTTTGTCTCTCTGCCTCTTTGTTTGCCTTGTTCTCTCTCTCTCTGTCTTTCTCTCCGCCACTCTGTCTGCCTCTGCCTCTGCCTCTCTGTCTGTCTCTGTCTCTCTCTCAGACTGTATGTCTGTCTGTCTGTCTGTCTTACCTGCAGCAGTGATGATTCCAGCATACAGACAAACTCCCAGATAAAGCAAAGTCTTCACAGATTCCATGTCAGTGAAAATTGCAATCCGGTTTTGTTGGAGCTTTGGTACTCCTAGAGAAGTGTCGCTGTAGCTGGTGTGCCTCTGGACTGCTTAGAACGAGGTGGTTTATGTTCAGCAGGACAGGGTGTGGGGGCTGAAGACAGGGGAGCAGGGGCACTGTTCAGGGTTTCGCCTGCTGATCCCTCCCACATGCTGCCAGCTCATGTGGGATTGTGCAAAGACTATTCAGTTTGAACTCCTCCTGATGAAGAATGTGAATATCCACAGACTTAAACAACACACCCTTGTAAAACTTGGATTGTGTCACGCTGATGGTCTACTGTATACTCCTTCTACTTCCTAAAAGTGTACAATTGAACCTAATGTACAATAAAACATATTTTTTTTATCTATTTCACATCAACTACCTATCAAATCCAGCTCTTGCTCTTAAGTTCTGTTTTTGTTTATTTCAGTCCTTTATGTCATTTCCTGTTTTATTTTGTGCACTCACCACTGTTCTCATTTCAAGCGTCTTCACTCCATGGTCCTGCATTTTTGGGTTCAGTAATCTTTGTGCTTCACGGTTGTGATCGCACCAACACCACAGATGTATTTTTTTAACATAGAGATTAAAATTACACATGATAAATGAGTATTGTAATGCATTCAGTGGGTCATTGTTGAAGATGTGAAGACTTGTTTTCAACAGGAAATATTAAAATTTGTAAAGTTGAAAACAATAGTATAATTAGTAATAATTTTGTGTGTCTGGTGGATGTATAAATGGACAACTGTGAACAGCCCATAACAAGTGCTTCCTCAGTGTTGGTCCAGCTAGCTCCAGCTCATCATTATAGCCTCCAGTCTGTCCTGAGGATGTAACTGCACAGAGAATCTCTTGTCTTATAAAGAACAATGATGACTCAAGCTGTCATTAAGAGACAATCAGGTGGGACAAACTGGACAAACTGACTTACTGAAATTATTTCAGCAAGAATTAAGCCTTATATTTGACATTAATACTTAATGTTATTTTTTTGTAATTATCCCCTTAACAGTAAAGGAAATCATTATAAACTCTTTCAGAATCGGTGGCTCTAAGATGACCCCTCTAATGAAAGTGTTTAAACTTGTGATGTATTTGAAGTAGCCTTTGAAATGGGACATTTCAGCCTCTGTCAGATGCAACCCCAGAATGGGGATACAACTTGTGTCACTGCCAGTTACAAGCCAACAAACAACATAAACAAAAAAAAATTGCTAACTAACTGGTCTAATACATCTGCTAGTCTATGATTTTGGTTTTACTATACTTATCATCTGAGTCTGAGTCTAACTGAGGTTCAAACTTGGTTGAGTTTATCCATCTTGATACTCTTTGCTCTTTCACTTGTCAGTCTAGAGCAAGCAGGTCGTGGGTGGGACTTTAGACCTGATCCCGGTTTCTCAATCAGAAAATTGAGAGTAGATGAGCTTCAGACACATTGTCTATGTTTGAAGACATGTTAAACTAAATATGAATCATTGCAGAGGATTTTTGCAGAGTTTAGAACATGTGTGGAGGAATTTTAGAATTGTGTGATTCCATCTGTCCTCTGCTCTCCATCTATTATCCCCAGGGGGCAGGAGAGTGGGAACAAACCCAAGGAATGTAGGGCTGAAAAAAGTGGAAGACCACAGCTAAAGCAATGTGTACTCTGGGTTTCTGCGGGAACCAGTTATGTCTGTTATTTCCCTGTTTAAGGTAAAGGCATGTGGATCAAGAGCTGCAGTAAACATGTGGGACCTGTTTGAAACAGTATAACGATACTGAAAAACTGCGGGAACATTGCTGCTGTGTCCTTTGGGGGAAACCTCCTGGTAGCAATTATAATCCAACTGACTATTGTGGGTGGACCCTGCCTTCTCACACACAAAGACACTCAGAGAAATACACACAACACAGATATACACACTGTGTTAGTATCAGTTCTCCCTATCCTCACCACATTATGCTGATGTGAACGTATACTGACATACATTTTGTAAGAAAGAAGATGTTGCCAGGATTCTTGAGGAAACATTTATACTGACAATGAGCAAACTGTTGTGATGTGATGCCTGTAACAGCAGGACAAAATCAGTGAATGATACACTACAGAAGAACCTTAAAATGTTTCCACCTTGAATTGCAGTGAAGCTCATAAAAACAGATTCACACTGCTGAGGAATCAGGCATCAGGCAAACTGCACCAATCCTGCCTCAACTTGTGAGGGACAGGGGGCAGGGGTAAATAAACCTGAAACCTGCCATTTACAAGCTTACAAAAAACATAAATAAATATGCAGCTGAAATGATGAATAAGTTTCTATAAGCAAAGCAGCAAAAAGCCTATGACATCTTTCAGGTTCATAACACATTTTCACAATTAGCCTATTTTAGCTTGAGCTGGCTCATTTGAACTCTGAGACATTGATTTCAGTCCCTGTGTCTCCACATTCAGAGCAGGATGGAGGTTCAGAGCTCTGAGTTTCTCCACCTTTTCAGATGTAGAGACTGGTTCTGTTCCAGCTGCTCTCAGTGTCACAGTCTGTCCATGCCTGTCCACACAGATGTTGTTTACCACAGGATGTTGCCCAAGAGCAATGGTTTACTGCAACAAATCCCAAGATTCAAGCTCTTATGAGTCATGACAACAGGCACAACTGAGGCTAAAAGCAAGTTATATAACTGACAGTTTCTATGTGATGACAAAATGCATGAAGGTAATAAAAAGAACAAACCTGATTTCTGCTGTGATTGCTCACTTATATGACCACTATGACATCTACATCTGGCAAACAGGTCTTCGTCATGTGATTCTAAAGAAAAGTCATCCTGACTCAAAATGTTTGTCAGTGGAGCAGAGAGGAGGAGCTGCCACACCATCTGTAAAACCTTACCAGTCCTCTGATGGTCTAACACTGGACCAGACACACCCCACCCTGGCACATCAGACTAAATCTAATTCCTATCAGTATGTTTGTCCGTGGTGAAGATCCTAGAATAACAGAGTAGATGAAACCCAAAGACAGCTGCTTCCGTTTAGAAAGGAATCTGTTCCCCTACTGATCCTCTCTGAAGGCAGTTTCAATTAGGAGTCCAGAAAATTTAGAGACAAAATCATATTTGAACTTCTTTGAAGAATAAAGAAAATGAGAGTCCCCAGGGGGGTTATTAGATGTTTACATTGAGCTATGATTTTTCATGAGCATATGAACAATGATTTCTGAATATTTTAGTTTTTAGGGAAGAGAATCAACAATGGACAAATATCCTTTGTCACATATATCCTTTAGTACCATTGGCTCAAAGAGCATCTGTCCACAGAGAAAATGCAGCAGCTGTAAAATGATTGTTTGTCATCAGAGTTTGATCCATTTGGTGCAGTAACATCTAGACAGTCTAGATGAGCCACACTGACATGATGGATTTATCACAGTTTTGTGTGAGGAGCCAACAGGAAGTCAGCTTGCCCAGCTGCCAACACGGTGAGTGTTTGCAATAGCATCATTCAGTGATGGTTTTACCTTTGTTATTTTTCTTTACGTTAGACATATCAGTTATGTCCCAGTTCCCAGCTGGAGCTGCACTGGTTACTGAGGATCACTTTGAGCTTTGTTGTAAATAAACTGGAAGCACAACACACACACATGCACATATTGAACAAGGATCAACCCTTTTCCCACTGATCTAGAATGTTATGCAGAAACAATGAAAACAACTCTTTCAGCTAAATCACTGAGGGGGAGTCACTGATGTGGACCAGTGACCCATAGGTATTTAATCTCTTAGGTCTTTAAGGTACATACATACATGCATGCATACATATTTAAGGTACATTGTTTTACATAATCTTTACCCTGTCTACTCAGGAAGTGCACTGAGCTCCAAACACATCGCCTGTGGCTCTGTATTTTTCTGTAGTTTCCAAAGTAAAAAATATCTAGATCTTAAAACCCGAAAGTTGTCCAGTGGCACCCCCCAGACCTGTTCACAAATTGGATTTGTGCTGGTCTGGCCTCAGTGGACTTAAACTGAAACTGACTGGCTCAGTCAGTTTGGAGAAACAGATGACATCCATGTTTCACCAGAGTGAAACTTTATATGAGGACTTAATAATGTGAGGAATGTCAGTTTCCTGGAAGTGAGGGCTCAGAGTGTAGTTCCAGCACACAAGTTCCAGTGAGAGAGAGAGAGAGAGAGAGAGAGAGAGAGAACACCACAGGTCTCATTATGTCAGCTGGAACAGACTACTACTTCTTCTACTCACAAGAGAGTGTGAATTACTAATGACATTATTATCAATGACATTATTAATATTTCTTGTTTCTGCCAACATTGCTGTTCATTTCCAATGTTAGAGTGTGGTTGTTCATGGGCATTAGGCACTTTTGAGTTCAGGAGGGGCCAACAGACGGCTCCATGAGCCAATCAGATAGGAGATAGGCTCTCAGCCAACCTTAGCACTATGCACCAGTCTACCCTCCTGCCTCCATGAGTCCCCCATGAGTCATCCAGTCGTGATGATTTGATTCGTCACAGTTGAAGGTTGTTGTGCAGTCTGACACCAAGTCTAACTTGGTTGATCAGACTGAGCAATGCACAGCAGCTGTGGTTCAGGAGCATCTACATATTCACATGAGAAATGTAAGGAAAACAGCAGCCCAGTCCCAACAGACAGTGGGTTTGTCAGCTTACAGTGAGAGCCCTGGGACTGATTCCTTTCCCCCTTTCAATTTTGGTGTGTCTTATAAAATGCCATTCCAGCCACTGCTTGCCTCTTTACCAGTTGTTAGGGTAACAACCCTAACATGTAGTCAGCTTCAGTCAAGTGGTATGTTGTGCCTGTGAGTCCACACAGGCTTGCCTACTTGTCCCCAAAGCATGCTGCTGTCCACCTGATTTCAGACTGAGGTCAGAGGTAGAACAGACACAGGCTGTAATCACTGAGCATGTTGACAGCGATTTATTAGTGAGTGTGTCTTCTCTGTGTCTGCTGCTCTCTGGTGGTTGCTCAGTGTCTGACATGCCAAACTACCGATGTTCATCTTCTGTCATCTTCTGTAACATCTTCATCTTTTTGTCTCTGACCCCTGACCCCTGCTTGCAACAGGCATTGTTTGCCTGTTCAACAGCTCAACTGTTGTGCTTTCTTTTAGTCATCCATAATGCTATGAGTATAAAGGGCCACCGAGAATGTAATATTGTGTCATACACATTTTCATAAGGAATAAATCTACATCAAGTAATAAGTTTGAAAGTGCTCACTTTATTGTTCGTCTTTGTTCAGAAAAAAAACTTTGAATGGGATTATTAATATGTGATACTGCTGTTAAGTGTGTAGTGATAGGAAGTTCCACTTTATCTGGAGTGCATAGTGAAGTACACACAGATTGAAGAGGGACAGAGTGGAAGAAAAATAGTTTTTTTTTTTTACCATTCCATGAATAGTGAATGCTCCTGTTTCAAGACTGAAAACATGTTAGTAGACAGAGAAACGCCACCTTAATTTCTCTTCGGCATAGTAAAAGTCAGGTTTTGCTGTGACTTGTTTCCTGGTGGTGCCTTGTTGGTACCATTTTGAGGTATTTTAAAGGTACTTTGTTGCTTTGGTCAGGTTTTTTTAGTGTGTGTTCTTTTAAGAGCGGTGATTGACAGACGAGGATGGCGAGCCCCCAAACATGTTTTTGTCATGCTGAGCACTGAAAGCTAAGCAAATTTGAACTGCCTTGAGCTGACTTTGAGCTGTGGTAGGCGAAACTTTTGGTACCTGCTCTTCTGTATAATTTGCAAGGCAAGGCAAGGCAAGGCAATTTTATTTGTATAGCCCATTTTTACAAACAGTTTGTCTCAAAGGGCTTTACATAGCATCATAACAACATCCTCTGCCCTTAGACCCTCACATCGACTGAGGAAAAACTCAAAACAAAAACCCTTTTAACAGGGAAAAAAAAGAGAAACCTAATGGTGAGCAACAGAGGAGGGATCCCTCACCCAGGACGGGCAGACGGGCAATAGATGTTGTATACAGACAAGAAAACGGGTAACAATACAGAATATGCACAGATGGAAATGGTGTGCAGGAGTTAATGAAGGAGACAAAGAGACAAGGAGACAAAGAGATTTGTATTTCATAATGCATGTGTAAACACCCTAAAACTTAATCACGTTCTCTGGGCATATCTTTTATTCTTTTTTTCTAGTTTTCTGAAAGTGGGCCATTTTCTTCTGTTTACTGTTTTATTTTTCCTGTGAATATAAACTAATGGTTATAACTCATGGGTATCTAGTTGTAATGTTTCATGGTTTCCTAATACATAATCATTGAACTAAATTCCAGTCATTCATTCTGCTCCTGTAGTTGACTCCTAATAAGGGGTCCAATGTTATATCAAGCCTCATAATTTAAGTTGTAACATTTAAAGTGAGTGTTATACATCCTTGTTGTGATGTAAAATCACTCCGTCCCACCACTGTGATGTAACAGTAACCATGTGACCATTAACACTGACTGACTCTGCTCAATTAAGTGCCCAAGTAAGGGAACACCAGCCAAACCTCAGGCACATCATCGAGGTAAGGAACATTTGTACTGCAGCCCCTGTTGTGTGTGAATCAACTGATGTAGCCTCTGAAGACAATTGTTGTTCAGAACAATTACCAAAGAAAAAAAGCAAAAGAGAAACACTCTCACATCCTGCTTTGCAATGGCAAATAGTATGATAGTAAGTGCACCAGTGCAGTCATGTGTAGTGACTTGACATAAAACATGTTCAATAATCAAAACTTGAGATAGCTGGGGGATGGGGAATAGGAGAGCTGAGGGTCAACTAGGATAAACAGCCTAAATTGATGTGGTCTGTGTCCATAAAACACAGTGGCAAAAGTGGGTCCTCTTGAAATTGGAGGAGGTTTAAATTAGAGGTACTCAGAATCAGAAACAAAAAGAAGTCGAGAAGTAAAAACCACAATAACCCTGCTGTCCCTGCCAACCACCAGGGAAATGCTGTTAGTACGTTTGACTAAGGACTAAGACGATCTAGCTTCCATATTGACATAATCCACATTCTAATGGGAGAACACAGACTGTTCTCCCATTAGATATTCACATTCATGTATCTGGACTGAGAAGGTCTTGTGTGTAGGGATGATAATAAGAGACTACATTCATTAAAGGAAAAGGTAGATGCAAGTATTGATTTCATATATGGTGCAGACCCAGAAATCACTCTGAAGGCAGTATTAGTGACTTAACTTTGTTTGGCCAATATAGGTCGATGAGGAGATGACACGTCTCCCTTTTGGGCTAATTGAAGACTAGACAGGCTGCTGCATCCTGGGATTCACTGTTTGTGAAGGGAGGTCTGTCAGAGGAACATAAAAGGAGTCAAGATTTGTCTTTTGTTGTATAGAACAAAGCAACATGACCAGGAGACAGGTGGAACATGGTCATCAAACATCTAGATTTCCAATGACCCTGGTTGGGGGAAGAGATGAAAGTGATTTTGATATTGGTATCATGATGAAGGGACTGATGAGAGATGGGAACAAGAGGTATCATTGGGTGTCATCTGTTGGTATGCTTGACTAAGGACTTGACTATGAGATTTTATTAGTATCAGTCATTGCTAATTATTATTAATCATTTACATCTTCACATCTGTATGCTTTGCTAATATTCCATTGTGTTCTCTCTCTGCTCTTGTTCTCTCTCCCTCCCTCCCACCCTCTCTCTCTCTCTCTCTCTCTCTGAGCCTGGTCTGCTCCAGGTTTCTGCCTCTTAAAGGAAGTTTTTCCTGCCTCTGTCACCAAGTGCTGCTCATGGTGGATTTGTTGGGTCCCTTTAAATAACTTTATTAAGAGTGTGGTCTGTGCCTTGAGGTAACTTTGTCATGATTTGGTGTTATAGAAATAAATTTTATTTGATTTTTGACTTTATTGTACATTTTTTGTACTGCGCTGGTGTACTTTTTCCTGGTGTACCTTATTAAAGTTATGGACATTGATAATCTCTCGTGGTCTGGTGGTTTTATTGCTGCATTGTGAAGCTGGATTTTGGCTTCCCAGTGAATTAGAGGAGTCTTGATGATCCAACTGATGACAAGTTTATAGCTTTATAATTGTTATTGGTCAAGCATTTTATAAGTGTACTTTCCACCAATTTTTCATTCACATTGCATTGCACATTCATTTTGTTTGCTCTTTGGGGGTTTTGTGCTGTTTATTATAACATACTGTGTTAAGTTCATATAGTTCAATTCAGTAGTAGTGTATAAATACACTATATATATATACACACACACACACACACAAAAACAAAAGGTGTCACACAAGAAACATCTCATGATGGATAAACGCAAAGAGCACTCTCAACTTCTGAATGTTCCAGTGAGCACCATTGGGGCCATTATCTGTAAGTGGAAAGAACATCATTTCACCACAAACTGACCACGACCAGGTGCTCCTCGCAAGATTTCTGACAGAGGAGTCAAAAGAGTTGTCCAAGAGCCAAGGACCTGGAATTATCAGGTACAGTTGTTTCAAAGAAAACAATAAATAATGTATTCAATCGCCCTGGCCTCTATTCACATTCACCAGGCAAGACTCCATTGCTGAAGAAAAAGCATGTTGAAGCTTGTTTAAAGTTTGCTACACAACGTTTGGACAAGCCTATGAAATACTGGGAGAATATAGTCTGGTCAGATAAGACAAAATTTAACTCTTTGGATGTCATAGCACACACCATGTTTGGAGGAAAAAAGGCACTGCACATCACCCCAGAACAGCATACCAACAGTGAAGTTTGGAGGTGGCAACATCATGTCATGGGGCTGTTTTTCAGCATATGGTACTGGCAGACTTCGTATAATTTAAGGAAGGATGAATGGAGAAATGTACCGAGACATGAAGATGAAACAAGGGTGGACATTTTAGCAAGACAATGATCCCAAACACACAGCCAAGGAAACTCTCAACTGGCCTCAGAGAAAGAAAATAAAGCTGACAGTCAGCTGACTTGAATCCAATTGAAAATCTATGGAAAGAACTGAAGATCAGAGTTCATAGAAGAGACCCTTCAAGATCTGAAGACAGTTTGTGTGGAAGAATGGGCCAAAATCAAACCTGAGCAATGCATGTGACTAGTTTCTGGAGAGTACAACTGGCTCACCTTGTGCTCACTTACCAGGATGTTTTCTCCAAGGACAAACAGGACTGTGGGGAAGCAAAGGAGTTTGTCCATCAAATTCACCTCATGATGATTGCCCTTTCCAGCTACCCTATCGCTGTGTTCCTCCTGCTCACTACCATAACTGAGATGATGTCTGAGAAGAAGTTGAAAGGCATCACCAGTAAGACAGTCAGTGAGTATGCATCACCCAATCTGAAATAAGTCAGGAGACCTCGAAATCTTAATGCCTAGACACACCCACCAACTGCCCCACCAGGCCGACTGTCACCCCAACACGAGCACAACGCACTTCCACGGGACCTGTGCAATAGTCCCGCATGATCGTTCTCTTTGGATCCCTAACCCTAAGCCTGGATCAGTGGAGAGATGGTACCTTCCAAGAACTGACTCCTGCCTGAGAAAAAGTATTTGAGGATCTTAAAAGGGAACTCCTCAACAGTGTGGTGCTGGCACATTCAGACTTTGATAGGCCTTTCATCCTCACCACAAATGCTTCACTTGATGGTTTGGGTGCTGTCTTGTCTCAGGTAAAACATGTTCCTTTTGCTAGCAAGTCTCTCAGCTGCAGTCAAGCCAACTAGGCACCATAGGCTGGAGTTCTTAGACCTCAAATGGGTAATAATAAAGACGGTGATAAGCTCAGTCACTGGTCACTGGTCTGGTTGGACAACAATCCTCTTACATACAGTACTGTGCAAAAGTTTTAGGCAGGTATGAAAAAATGCTGTAAACTAAGAATGATTTTAAGAATGGAAGTGTTTAGTTTATTTTCATCAATTAACAAAATGCAGTGAATGAAGAGAAGAGAAGGAGAAGGAGAACTAACCACAGATCTTCTGTGGATGTTTCAAATTTGGACTCATCAGTCCAGAGCACCTGCTGCCAATTTCTGCACTACAGTTCCTATGTTTTCGTGCATAGTTGAGTCTTGTCTGGCCTTGTTTCCATGTCAGAGGTTTGGCTTTTTGGCCTCAACTCTTCCATGAAAACCACTTCTGGCCAGACCTCTGTGGACAGTAGGTGGATGTACCTGGGTCCAACTGGTTTCTGAGAGTTCTGAACTGATGGCACTGCTGGGCATCTTCTGATTTCTAAGGGAAATAAGCTTGATGTGTTTTTCATCTGTTGCACTAAGTTTCCTTGGCCGACCACTGCGTCTGCAATCCTCAATGTTGCCCGTTTCTTTGTGCTTCTTCAAAAGAGCTTGAATAGCACATCTTGAAACCCCAGCCTTCTTTGAACTCTTTATCTGGGAGAGACCTTGCTGATGCAGTAGAACTACCTTGTGTCTTGTTGCTGTGCTCAGTCTTGCCATGGTGTATGACATGAAATTCTTCCTCAACCTCACTTTGGTAGCAGAGTTTGGCTGCTGCTCACCCAGTTTTAGGCCTCCTACACAGTTCTTTCTGTTTAACTTAATGACTGTTTCAACCTACATGTGAAATTGATTGATTAGCAGCTGTTTGATATAATTGGTTGATCATCATCTGACTATAATCCTACAAAATAACAAATAAGAATTGATGCTGATTTGAAGGCAAAGGGTAGTAACATCAAATATTGACTTAATTTAGATTTTTCTTTTGTTCGCACACTTTGCTTTTTTTTTTTTTGCACTTTACAGAATTTTTTCACACCTGCCTAAAACTTTTGCACAGTACTGTACATCTTGACCAAGCTAAAGCTCAATGCTTGTGAACACCATTGGGTCTCTAAACTGGCCCATTATTCCTCTGAAATCAAACACATTCCTGGCAGGTCAAATGTGGTGGTGGATGCATTCAGTGGGTAAACATTTATGAAGCCAGTAAGGGAGTGACTGTTGTGTGAGCCCCACTCTGAGCTGCTGGATCAGGCATGTAATGTCTGTGATGGATGTGTGTCGAACACCTTCTGTCTCACCTGCAAACCACAGTCACTGAATGGTGTCTCACCCTTAACTGTCATTGATGGTTCATGGTCAGAGGATGATGTTTCCTCTCGTCTCTCCTCTACTCCTAGGCAGCGTGCAACCTCTCTTGCTGACCATCTCACCACTTTCACACCTCCTGGCTACAATGTGTTGCCTTCCTTGTCTCTTACTGATCTTCAATCACACCAGCAGCAGGACCCAGTCATCTCAAGGGTTGCTCACTATGTTGGCAGGAACGCTGTGGTGAATGTCAGTTGACTCTGAGAATCCTGAAGCAATGGGATAAACTGACAATCCAGGCTGGCCTATGATATAGGGTCACAAATCTTCGGGTATGATATGGAGAGGATGTTGGCAATCATGTAAAGTGCTGCCACAGATGTGCCCTCAGCAAAAGTCCTGAGCCGTCTGCACCTCTGCTCCTCTAGAACTTAGAAGTTATTGGACAACTTCTGCATTTATGACTTCCTCAGCACCTCCACTCATTGCTGAGCTTTTGAAGTTGTCAGGAGTTGACAAGTCCCCTTACTCACCTCTCCATCCGATGGGGAATGGCGGTACAGAGAGGTTTAACCCTGGGCAACATGTTGAGATCTTTATCCCTTCAGTCCAAGCACAAATGGTTGCAGATGATCCAGACAATGATCATTTTGTGTTACAGTTTAAATCTTTCTACTTGATATTTGGGAGAGTCCCTAGGTTACTGGTTAACCTCCTCTTCAAAAAATGATGAAATGTGTGTTACTATGAAGTATGTCAGGTCCCTGTTGAAAGGTCAGCCTCTGTCCCTCTGGGATGAGGTGCTATTTGTAAACAAGGGCATCAAGGGAAAACATAAGCTTTCTGACAAATGGGTGCCTGTTGTTTGCATCATGGTGACCTCAAAACCTGCCCTACGTATCTAATGGATCAGAGATAGGGAAGGAAATAAATGGTTGGTTGTTCACCAGAACTTGCTGCTACAAGTGAACTTCCTACCACTGGATGAAGCCTTGGATGGTAATGCTAATCCTTTGTCCATGCCTGCACCTTGCATGTGTAATTTTTACAGACTGAATGTAGATAATTTTCATCCAGGTGCCAGATGATTTTATTGCACTGAAACACACAGCAAAGAGACAAAAAGACTTACATCAACAACAGACAAGGATTACTGCAGAAAATAACTGAATAAACAATGTCAGTAGGACAGTCAATGGAAATACAAATGAATGGAATGATCATCAGCTTACAGAAGAACAATACAATTACAAGGTCAGAAACATTACCCTAACATACAACTAACAAGCTCAACATGCTAAGCTTAGCAGTTAAAGCTAGCCTTTGTTAGCTGCCTTTTCTTATACTGTCTGAATTGACAGGATTGCTGCACCAGCCACTAACATAACAAAGCCGCTGCCACTTCTCTACTGGTGAAAATGAATATCACTCTACTAATGGTGAATTCAGGTGAGTTTTCCTCTGTTTAAAAGTGACACAAAGAATTTAAAATAATGGTAACAATACAAACTAATACTGGACCTAATCTTAGCCCCTAAAATGTTCAGGGTGCCACATAATGCTCCATTCACATCTGATCAGCAAGTAACTGAGATATCTAGCTTGCAAACTGCAGCTTTCAACGGTGCGGCCACCCTCTCATGGTTTGGTGACTGGGATGAAGACCACAGCTCATGGAATCTTATGTGTCCATGAGCTGTCCTGCGGAGAGTCCCCTCCTCTGCCCCTCTCTGTGGTGGCCTCCCTGCTTCTGCTTCTGATGGTCTTGTGTATCCCCCTACAAATTTTCCTGCAGTCATCACCTGCTCATTCCACCTCAGATATTTAACACAGATGACCAACTTACCTCACTTACCATGTTGTCTATAGAGTATTGTAGGTTCCTGCTCACCACCAAGCTGGTTTTGCTTAGCCTTAAGCATCTATTGTTGGTTTACACAAAATCTGTGCATATAGTTGTTGCCTGACATGTTTGTCCTCCAGTGTTAATGCATGGATCGTTTGTGATTTAAGTTTGTGTACCTCTACCTGCACCTCAGTGGGACCCCTGCTATAGAGAGGTTCCCTGGCCTTACCCCTCTCCTTTTGTCTTGTGCTCCGTTGGAGAGGTGAGCAGTGTCGTGAACCAAAATGTCTGTTTAACGTGTTGTTTCATGTAATTTGTGTAGGGCTCTGTCACTTTGTCACTTTTGACCTTTCACTTGGATTTTGTCAGGTATGTTTTACCTACTTTTTAATGTTTTATACACCGTTTTGTTTTTGTGCTCTTAAGGAGAGAATAAGCAGAGATCACCTCCAAAGAGATGCTGGTCTGGTCTCACCTTAAACACAACACATTAAACTAGCTCACAAACTAGCTTACAAGGGCATTTCTCCTTTCCAAGACATGTATTGTCAACACATTGTATCCATGACAAAATATTTCCTCTAAACTTAACTAAGTATTAGTATTTACACCAAACCAGGATCTCACAGTGATGTGACATTATCAGAGGGTTAGTTTATGAATTTTAATAGTCTAAATAGTCTAGAATCTGGATAGAGTCAAACAGACTGAAACACTGTTGAGGCAGTGAAGTGACATCTCAGCTTCAGTCAGACACACACACAATGTAACCCTGTGAGCCTTCTTCACTGGGTAAGTGTGCCAGCGCGCTTTTGTTTCCATGGTTACCATTAATCTGGATCTCATTCACTCAGAATCAAGTCTGCACTGTGAAACAGCCTGAAGCTCATTAGTCTTGTCTACTTTTATCAAGTCCATGTTACATTGAAAGACTTTCACAGAAAGATGTGATGTTTACTAAAACAAGCTGATCTCTGATCCCTGTCCCTCAGGTGACTGTGTCATATCGTATAGACCCAGAACTTTAGTTTGGAATTGATATTAAGAATGGCAATACTATTATTATAAAATATTATTATATAAATATTTTACTCTGGAAATTAAGTCTTCATCAGGTAAAATACAGACAAATAATATTTGTAAAAGTCAATAGCTCTATTTTTTCTTTTTTTCATTATTATCAATTCTGAGCTATAGCCAAATAGACCCCTTAATATCAGCAGATACATGGTACAACAAAGTAAACCCTACAACCAAAAAGGAGAGGGTTTGTTTTGCTGTGGGAGATATAGTACTCATCAAGTTTTATAACAACCAGCTCATCACTTTTAAAACATGGTTTAATTCTTTGGCATTTTGCCTGTATTAGACATATGATAGAATCAATCATTAACCAACAAGGCCGACATAAAACCACCACTGAAGAACTAAAAACTGAATTTCCTGTAATGACCACTAAGTCTGGCTCCAAAAGCGACAGCAGCTGGCTCCAACTTTACAGCAGAAATAAGCATGTTTGTCTGTGTATTCCAGAGGTGGGCACAGGCTACAGTCCAGTTACACCTGTCCACAATCTCCCTTATCACCTGCAGCTTTCCAACAACTTGTCACCAGATAGTTCCGCATCCCTCAAGAGTAGTACTGTCTTGGTCGCTAAAATTAGTTTTGAGTTTTCTCTTGTGTCTCCAGTGACTAACTGTTATTTGCTCTCCTGTGTTACATTTTTCACCTGGTCTGCTGCTGCTGCTTGGCTATGCCCAAACTCACCTGCCACAACACCAGCTCCCCATATCCACCACCTATAGTGCTCTGGTCTCCAATACCTGGTTCATCTTTGTCTGCTTCCCCAATCCACTCACCTGTTTCCTGTATCAAAGAACCCTGGACAATCTTCCTCCAGCTCCTCTCTGTTCTCGTCTACTTAACATTACTCTGCTCTGGGGTTCATTTCCACTGTTTCAGAATCCAAAGTATTCTAGTGGGACAACATGACAAAGCCCTTCAGGAGGTGATTGTGAGTCAGTTCCACAGCGATAATGGATCAAATGTCCACACACCTGTCCACCACTCCTTCTGCAGCTACCCTCCCACCGACCCCCTCTGAGAACAACTTGGCATCAGTACAAGATCCTCCTCCAGTTCCCTCTCCCTGTGAATCACAGATGCCCACACCAGTGTTACTCTGGTAAGTTGGGGTCCTGCGGGCATTTCTTACTCCTTACTCTTAGTGTTCAACCAGCTGTCAGGTACATTAATAATGATTATGATAAGCTTGCTTTTGTGGTGAGTCTCCTCTCTGGCTGGGTAGCTCAGTGGCCTAATGGGAGCAAGACTCTAGCTTTAACTTCGCCCACGTAGAATTCATTACAAAAATGAGACAGATTTTTGACTATCCTTTTCTGGGTAGAGAGGCTGCCATCTCATTAACCTACTTCAGGGCCCCCTAGAATTTCACATTCTAGCTGTGAAGAGTGGTTGAGATGAATTTTTGTTCATGGTTTGTTTAAAAGGATGAGCTGGCCATCTGTGACAAGACTAAATCTCAGGATGAGTGAATTTCCCTATTCCCTTTTCCTTGCCTTGATAAGTGCCTTAAGGGTTTAGGTTTAGGTTTGTGCATGTACTCTATTTTGTCAGGGCACTACTTCTCCAGCTGTCCTAGCCTCCCAAAAAAATAGCCAGACCCAGTCCTCCTCCACTCCCCTTCAGCACTCCTCTTCCCCTTGCAGCCAGCTTGACGTTACTGTGAAGTGGGAGGGGGCCTCTTTCCCACTCAGAGCATTGGTAGACTAAGGGGCATGTGACAGCTTCATAGACTGAGTTAATTAAACAAAGTAACATTCGTGTGCAGCCTGTTCCAATGGTTGAGCCAATCAGTGCCCTGGATGGCAGATTGCTGACCAGGGTTACTCACCGGACAGTACTACTTTCCCTTACTATTTAGTCTATTCAGTTTTTTGTTATTTCTTCACCTCATTCTCCCATAATTCTGGGCCAAACCTGGCATTGTCTCCGAAACCCAGTAATTGACTAGGTTCCA
Source organism: Rachycentron canadum (assembly GCA_038496675.1). Classification (NCBI taxonomy): domain Eukaryota; kingdom Metazoa; phylum Chordata; class Actinopteri; order Carangiformes; family Rachycentridae; genus Rachycentron; species Rachycentron canadum. Next base: position 529,235 of record CM076662.1, read on the forward strand.
TTATCAGATGGAGTATCTGCTGCCATTCAAACTGTCTGCAGTCTGCCCTTCCATCCCAGAGACTAGTCATGCTTTTTTCACATGAGCGACCAGTATCATGACCTAACAGAGGTGTTTTCCAAACACAGAGCCAAATTATTACCAGAACACTAGGCTATGGGGAAATACATACACCTGTCTTCGCTGGTTTCTTCTTCTTGTCAAGAAGAAGGCTGTGCAGCAATGCATTGATTACCATGGTTTGAATATATCAATGCCCCTGCTGTTTTCCAAGCCCTAGTGAATAACTTGCTGAGGTATATGGTGGATCATTTTGTTTTTATCTACTTGGAACACATCTTTTTCTCCCAGACCACTGAAGAACATCATCAGCAAGTCAGGTCTGTGTTACAGAGACTCTTGGAAACTAAACTGTTTACTGAAGCTGTGTCCCTCCTGGGTTTTAATTGTTGAGAAGGGGCAAACTAAACCTGATTCAGCTAAGGTGCAGGCAGTAGCAGAGTGCCCGAGCCCAAAGACATGGAAACAGCTTCAGTGTATCCTGGGCTTCCCAAACTTTTATCGGAGGTTCATCTGTGACTACAGCAAGGTAGGTCCCACTCTACAGACTCACCACTACCTCTTACACGTTTTCCTGGTCACCTGAGGCTGAGGCAGCATTTGCTCATATAAGAAAATTATTCACCACTGCTCCTGTGCTCATTCACCCTGATCTTAACTTGCAGTTTAGCAAGTTAGGATCAGTGGAGGTAAACGCCTCAAATTCTGGTATTAGAGTGGTGCTCTCTCAGTGTTCTGCTCAGCATGAGAAGCTGCAATCTTGTGCTTTTTTTTCTCTTTTTTCTTTTCTTTTGTTTGTCTCCCGCTGAGCAGAATTATGATGTTGAAATCTGTTGAATTACTGGACATTCTGGTCAAAGGTGCCCTCACCTTTGCTCATAGAGTGAAATGCTGGAGGAGAGGGAAACATTCCACTGCAGGCCAATGTGCAGATGGCTCAGCACATGCTTGCTGACCAGATTCTGTGTGTGGAGTGGACAAACTCGTACTCCCTAGTTATTGTCCTTGGTGACTTTAACAAAGCTAATCTCACCCATGAACTCCCCAAATACAGACAGTTTACCAGAGAAGAGAACATTCTGGATCACTGTTACATGACTGCCACGCAGTGCCTATCACACTGTCCCCTGCACTGCACTGGGCCACCCTGACCACAAACATGGTCCACCTGATACCTGTATACAGGCAGAAAGTAAAACTCTTAAAACCTGTTGTGAGGACATCAAAGAAGTGGACCAGTGAGACTGTAGAGGATTTTCAGTTGTACTTGGTACCTGTGCACAGAGGCTGTGACATCATACATCATCTTCTGTGAGGACTGCTGTGTACCTTCATGCACCAGGGTGAGTTATAACAATGACAAACTGTGGTTCACAGCCAAACTCAAACAGCTAAGGTTGGAGAAAGAGGAGGTGTTTAGGAGTGGGGACAGAGGCATGTTTAAAGTGTCAAGTAGTAAAGTACAGCTTTAGCAAAGCGATGAAAGAAGCTAAACACCTGTACTCTGAGAAACTACAACACCAGTTCTCAGCCAGTGACTCTGCTTCTGTCTGGAAAGGGCTCAGGCAGATGATGAACTGCAAGCCTAACTCTACTCCACGGTGGCCACTGTGGCCTCTCCAAAGCTGCCCACCTAAGATCCTGGAGAGAGACGTTAACAAACTCTTTAAGAGACAGAACCCCTGTAAGTTAGACTCTGTCTCTCCATCCTCTCTGAAGCACTGTGCTAATCAGTTGTCCCCAGTGTTCACAGACACTATGTGCCAGCCTTTTTCAAGGCCTCCATCATTATCCCCATCCCCAAGAAACCAAGAACCACAGGCTAGAGACCCATCTACCTGACTTCTGTGATAATGAAGTCATTTGAGCGCCTTGTGCTATCCCACCACAAAGCCATTACTGACCCACTCCTGGACCCCCTGTAGTTCACCTAGGGTGCCAACTGGTCTGTAGATGATGCAGTAAGCAAGGTCCTCCAATACATCCTACAGCACCTAGACAGCATCTTGTTTGTGGATTTCAGCTCCACCTTTAACATTATTATCCCAACTCTGCTACAGGACAAGCTCTCCCAACTGAGTGTGCCTGACTCCACCTGCAGGTGGATCACAGGTTTTCTGACTAACAGGAGGCAGCATGTGAAGATGGGAAAACACATCTCTGACTTCTGCCTGTACACTGACAGCTGCACCTCCAGTGACCAGTCTGTCAAGCACCTCCCTCATTGAGCTAATATTATGTGGGGATGAGTCCACCAGACCCAGGTAATGGCCCTCTAAACTCCTAGTTTGTGCCTGACTCCCTAAGGTCACAGGTGTTGCAGTGGGGGCACAACTCTAAGCTCATCTGTGATCTGGGTTTCACTTGCACCCTGGACTTCCTCAAATGTCACTTCTGGTAGCCCACAGTCTCCAAAGACACCTGTACCTTTGTTGCTGCCTGCTCCATCTGTGCCCATAGTAAGTCTTCTCACCAAGCACCTACTGGTTACCTTTGTCCTCTGCCCTATTCTCAGTCACCCTGGTCTGAAGAGGGAGTTTTGGGCTACCATCCTCTCATGTTCAGCTTTAGGTGTGTCACTATTCATGGTCACGTTAGGCTTGTTCCCCTCCCAGGAGGAGGAGGTGGCAGTTCCCTCTGGCTGATTGCCACTGCCCCTGCTCCTACCTATGTGCCTGGCCAGAAAGTGTGGTAGCCCTCCCAAGACCTTCCTCTACAAGTGGAATCTCGTAAATCCTCGATATATTGAACCTTGAGATTGAGAATATTATTAACCCCATTACTGTGAGGATCATGCTGCCTCCTTCTCTTAAGATACACCCCAAGTTCCATGTGTCATTGCTTAAGCCCTCTGCAGTGTCTGTGATAATCTCAAATGCTTGCTCTTAATTTGGCCTCTTAAACTCTAACCAGACTCCCCAGCGTAACATCATGGAGACACTGGACTCTAACATTAGACATATGTTCAGTGTTTACTGACATTGTGATGTTTTGCTCATAGTATTTTTGTTTCTGATGTAAAATGATTAGATTTTAGTAACTTAAAATATTCTATGTCACAATGACATTGAATTTTGGTGACATGACATCACAACCTACATGAAACCAGATCTTGTGGTCTAACAGTGTTGATCTCCAGATGCCTGCTGAGTCTTCTGCCAGCTGTGTAAGTGAGCTGTTTCATCTCATAAGATGTTTGCATTGTGTCCCCCTGTGGTATTGTCAGCTGCACTACATACACAGCTCCACAAAACAAGTTCTGACCACAAACCAAGATCTGGTTTAACATCAATGGGAGCTGTCTCCTGAAGGATGCACTTTGTGACATTGTTGAAATCTCTGGAAATTGTTGAGTGACCTTTACAGTATTTATATTATTTTGTCAAAGTCACAGTAAATTGTACATCCTCAGAGGGTGTCTGGTTTGTACCTCAGCTTGTTTTAATTGTTACTGGTTCACAATAATGGTGTATGTGTATGTGTGTGCAGTAGTAGCAGGTGTGTCTCTCTGTGGCCTCATTTAGCTCCCCACTTTGTTTCCACAACAACTGTCCACACCGCCTCATTTTGTGTCAGAGACTGTGATGCTGTCTCTCTAGTCTGGCCCTTCACCGTTGCTAGGTAACAGTGTGGGGGTTTTCCTACATGACAACACAGAGGCTCAGAAGCTTTGTGTGTGTGTGTGCGCGCGCGCTCAAGAAAGAGGGCAGAGAGACAGCACTGTCTTTCAGTGTAGCAGACATACATATTTACTGACTCTCAACACGTTCCTTCCTCTCCTTCCTCCTGTCCTTCCTCCTCTTCATGGAGGAACCACCATGACCGCTTCAGGTGTTAGTGTTTCTGGGGACTGTTTTCTCTTTAGATGCTTTTTTGCAGAGATAAACGATATTTTGTTTAAATATATTTGTCTTCCCTGTTGAAATTTCCCTACAGCTTCAGCAGCCACTGACAGGTCAAGGTGATCCACAAGGACAAAAAGAGTGTTTCTCTATATTTATCTGGGAGGTGGCTGCTGGACCTCAGCTCTGGTTCTGATCTGGTACAGTATCTCCAGAGAAATGCTTGCTCAAATAAATGCAGTCAAACAAGCTGAGCATCCTCTTGTCCTAGGCCCAGGTCTGGGGAAATGTGGACTGGCCCAGACGCCTGTAAGAAATCTAGCATCCATCTATCTAGTTTTTTTAGCTTATCCAGGGGACCTTCCTAAGGGACGTTCTCAGGTTAGACGGGATATGTAGTCCTTTGAGCAAATTCTGAGTGTACCCCAAGGTCTCTTCCCAATTGGACATGCCTCCAAAGGAAAGCGCCCAGGAGGCATCCTTAGGCCCCGAACCACCTCAACTGGCTCCTTTCGACGTGAAGGAGCAGTGGCTCTACTCCAAGCTCCCTCTGGATGTTCAAGCTTTTCACCTTATCTCTAATGCTGAGTGCAGCCACCCTGCGGAAGAAGCCCATTTTGGCCATTTGTATCAATGACTGATCTTTCAGTCACTACCCAAAGCTCATGACCATCTAGCATCCAGTTGTAAAATTGATTTCACAACCATTAACACAAAATCAAACACTCAAAGTTATCTAACATTGTGTGTTTGTTTGTCTACATCCTGTGGGTAACAGTAGTCAGTGCCATGAGGCTCTGGATCAGAGTCTGAACACAGGTCTGTTATAATGAAATAAAACACATGAAAAGTTTCTGTGAGGAGCACCGTTTGACACACACACCACCTGTTGAATTTATTTTAACTTTGACTGAGTGAGTTTCATTCTGTCAAAGATCAATGTCCTGCCATTCAAAACCTCAGGAGTAAACAGCTATATGTCGTCTGCATCAGTGAGCCAATCAGAATGCAGCATGCTTGGGCTAAGATATAATGAGGCTAGTGATTGGCTGTTTACTGACATGAACACACATTTATACCTTAATATATGTTCATTTGCATCAAAATTGATTTGTTAACATTGGATTTGAAAAAGGTCTTGGTAAGAATCAGTATTGATGTCAAGGTACCAATATCAGTAGTGAGATCAATCGTTTTGATCAATGAACCTAGACCATATTGAGAGCGATTTTCAAGCATGTCCAGGTCAGGACCTGACTGACCAAACACGTCTGCTGCTGAATGAGGTGTAGCCCAAAAAGCAGGACGGAGAACTTTCACCACTTTCACTGTGATGACTGTGAAAGTGTCCATGTGGTCTGGAAGCTTTCAAATACAAAACACGCACTGGCCCTTTAAAGACTGGACCGCTCCATTCATATTCACAGGGGAGACCTGAGTGACCGACCGTTAGATGGACTCAGGTCTAACACAGATTCATGGAGTCCTGTGGTCAATGAGGAGGGGGTCCGTCCGAAAGGGTGGAGGTGGTGAGGGTGGAGGTGTCTCAGCTGCTGTCAGAGGCGGTGGAGCCGCGCTCAGAACCGTTCCGCACTCCCGCTCCGCCGAACAGATCTGTGTCAGTGCTGGGACTTAACTGCTGGCGGCCAGTGTAACCGGAAACTAGGACTTTTGCCTTCAAAGTAAATGCTACAGCAGGCGTAGATTGATATATGTGAATCAACTGTTACCTAATAAAAATATAAATCTGATATCTAAATTCTTTGTTTCTATGTTTAATCCTTCTTTTTAAATGTGCTATATAAATTATTATTAGGTCTACAGACCCTGTTTCAGTTGGTTGACTTCACAATATTTGGCTAAAATTAACCCCCCTCCTTTCTGTTTTACAGGGGATTGAACACTGTCAGTCCTTCTTTCCGTGAACCCAAATATAAACGTCAGTAAAGTCGACTGGATAAGGCAAATCCTGATCTTATTGTGGAGGCCGAGACCGGAAACAGCTGCCGTATTGCGGTGCAGTGACAGCAGAGATGCGAACAGGATGCTGTCAGGCCGAGCAGACGCACCGATCTAACGGAAAGAAACCACAGCAGCATCCTTTGTTTTCTGGAGCTGGATGTCCAGGTAAGGACGGCTAACTAACGCAGCTCTGATACTGCACCGGCTTCCCGTTATACCCACGATGACATAAACATTATTTGCGCCGGTGACGTTATGCAGGACGTGTCTTTTTCTTCATTTCCAGTCATGTCAAAAATATGGCCATTGTTCGGTTTACTGTCAGACAGGCAGCGGCCCAGGTGGAGTCATGACCGCTACATCTGTCCAGGGCAGAGGACTGGTGGAGGTGGTGGTGGTCTGTATTATGTAAACAGGTCAAAGTTTTTGGGAGGCCGTCCACAGCTCGCTGCAGCTCAGCTACACCACATTTGGTGCTGGATCTCATCCATGGCTGCGCTGCTATGGTGGTGGGGGTTTGGCATTGCATTGCACCACCAGCGCGCTCACGCACGCCCGCACGCACACACGCAGGTGACGGTGTCAGCGTGCAGCCCCCGTGACACATGTGTCTGATGCAGCCCTGATCAGACTTTAGTGGACTTTTTGCTCCATACACTTTGATATGTTTCAATATTTAAATTATGTTCACATGTCTATACAAAAATTATATATTGTGTTTTACTTTGCCAAGTACCTTGTGTGAAGTAAAGGGGCCCCTAAAGCTGGTCTGACTCTTATTAGGGTTTAAAGGTTCTGAAGGTTTGTAATACATCAGCTGGTGGCTCCATGAATTCATCAAAACATCAATATGTCAATGATTACCCGGGACCTTTATTTTATTAAACAAGTTGATAGATATAATTGTCCAGTCAGCTGTTAGAGTCAGTTGTGTAATTCAAACTTCAGCTCAGCAGTTGATGCTCATGCTCAGTTGTCACTCATGATAATAACTGAGGATACACAGTAAAGCTAGGGGCTCCAGGTGGCCCCTTTGCCCCTCTGGTGGTCCCTCCATGGTTCCTGGTCAGGAAACCCGAATGGAATTTGGAGTTCTTCATATGGTCTTTCCCACAATATTCAATAAGAACATTTCCCCCATTAGAAAATGAGAATCTGATTCTGATGTTATACTGCCAAGGTCCTAACAACAAATCACAACACAGAAACAGAGCTTCTAACCAATCAGATGGCTCTCTGTGATCCAATTTGTCTAGCACAGCATGCTAGGTACACTGTTGGTCCCTGCACATGTATGCAGTAATGTAGTTGCACTGCGGGCATTACTATTATTTAAAATTTCATTTAATGTGTTTAAATTTTATTTAAAACTTTAAACACATTGTCTAGTATGTTTTATTGTTTGTGAAAAATCAGATTAATACATAAAGTGACACATATGGTGAATGGTGTCCCTCTGGTTTGTTCCTGGCTGCCTGAGCTTTGTTAATGTTGGAGCATGTCCAAATCACATTTGCACATAACGTTAGAGCCTAAAATATTGGTTTACTTACCAGCATCTAAAAAAAGGCACTACTTGATTTTACCAATGGCAAAGTTTTAGTGAACAGTAACAGTCAGGGTCTGACACAAATTTGTGTGGTCTCTGGAAACCCCTGTCCTTACAAAAGTGATCCACATGTTGCCTCTCAGTCACACACAGTGTGTTACAGTCAGCTGACCCCTTGTCCAGCAGACTCAGGTTTAGTTATCCAGACTGTGGTCACGTGGCTGGTTCTTGTTTTTATGTCGATACACTTTCTCTTTGTCTTGATATACCTCTTTGTGTTGACATACTTCCACTTTGTGTAGTTACTATTCCTGTTTTTGGAGACACACTTCCTCTTTGTGTAGGCACACTTCCTCTTTGTGTGGGCACACTTCCTCCTTGTGTAGACACACTTCCTCCTTATGCAGACACACTTCCTCCTTGTGTAGACACACTTCCTCCTTATGCAGACACACTTCCTCCTTGTGTAGACACACTTCCTCCTTATGCAGACACACTTCCTCATTTTGTAGACACACTTCCTCCTTATGTAGACACATTTTCTCCTTTTGTAGACACACTTCCTCCTTGTGTAGACACATTTCCTCCTTGTGTAGACACACTTCCTCCTTGTGTAGACACATTTTCTCCTTGTGTAGACACACTTCCTCCTTATGTAGACGCACTTCCTTCTTGTGTAGACACACTTCCTCCTCTAATCTGTGACATTGATTGGACCCTGAAAACTGTCATTGTCAACAGGTACATTAAACAGTTTGTACAGTTTGCTGTATCCACCTGCACAGACGGTGTTACATGTGGCGTGAACACAGGATAGAGCCACTAATTTCTCATCTCCTCTGACCCAGTAACTGGTCAGACCCTGTGGGACCAGCAGCAACAGCAGTATTTCCCCTGTATTTACCTGTATTGCTGTGGAAACATGTTAAAAAGACCTTAGACAGGTGATAGCTGGGGTCATTCAGGTTCATCCTGTCCTGTGTGTGTGAAAGGTGCACACAACTTTTTCCATGGCTGCCCCTTCCCACCATGTTCAAATCATTACTTAAAAGTCGCCTTTTCAGAACTGCTTTAATCTATGATCTTAACTCACCATTTTCATAACTGCTTTTGTCTTCATGTCTTCATAACTCACCCTTTTGAATAAGTGTGATTAATGATGAATGTATGCCATATTTTTTATTATATTGCATTCTTTGTTCATTTTAAACTCTTGAAGGTTCTTTGAGGACCATGAAAAGAGCTCTATAGATAAGATGTATTATTATTATTTTTTATTATTACAAACTAATTCAAATAGTCTTATTCATAACCTCACAGAACTACAGTGTCTGTCTTTACAGATGTCATTATCCACCATTATATTTATCAGCCTAGGTAAATTAATGTGAAATGTGAAGGTGTTACAGCAGTTAATGCAGCTGCTAATGCTAACGTTAGCCATATGCTCACAGTTCTGGTTAAAAGCTAGACCAAATCCAAAAAATTGTGTAATTTAAAATTACCTTTGTATTTTTTACTTATGTTTCATTAGACCTGGTTGAGGTGTTCCTGTGTCCTGGTCCTCAGATGTATCTTTTTGCCTTGCTTCTTTGTTGATCTCTCTGCGCAGCCTCACAGTGTTCAGTGTTTTCCATGTTGTGCACTCTCAGGTGGTTGTGGTCATTGGCTGTAGAGTCATGGAGACAGTGAGAGCGTGCTGATGGGCTCAGCCTCTGTCTGCAGTCTTGATGAGTAATGCTGGATCATTTAGTCCAACTCAAACATAGTTTTTTTTTCCTGGCTCTGACTGCAGCTCCAGGGCTGAACACATGATGTGACTGAATTTGTGCAATGTTACAGGGTGAGATGCTTTTTAAGTCAGTAGGTGGGTAATAAAGGACCCCATTTCCATGTATAGACCTGGTGGTGGTGCATAGAATCTCATCTGACCTGCTGTCTTTCTAGAGATCAATGTGAAACATGGTTGATGTAAATGTCAGGGCCTGACATTCCTTTCTTAAATGTCTCCTCTCCTCTCTGCTCTCTTGTCTCCTCTGCCCTGTCCCTGGACTCTTTCTCCTCTCTTGTCTTCTCTTCTGTCTGGAGACAGAGCCAATTTTTCTTCTTGATAAATGAAAATGAAGCAGTTATCAGAATGTTTGATTGGTTTTCTGTTGATTAACTTCGCCTCTTCACTTCTTATTTCACCACAATTACAGTTGCTTGGTTCTCAATGAAACAGAGACTGAACGCCTCTAAGGTCGGAAGTGAAAAACATCTGTTGTGTGTCTTCTTTACTGGACCAAAGACATAGCAGAGGGCACAGTGTGTGGAGGTGTTCTGTGTTTCATACCTCCTCCAGTCAACAGGACTGCTCCTCCTGTCAACTTTAGTCAGATCATGGTCCTGGTAATGAGTGTGTGCTGATACAATAAGCCAGAAATCCATTCATGACTTTTTGTACAAGTGTTTATTACAGTAATAATGTGTTGTTGTCATAGAGTCCCACAACACACCTGAAACAGATGACAATGGGATAGATGATGAGTCACACTCGGTTGATGACAAAACTTTGGTTGGTGTGTGTGTGTTTGGGGGTGGGTCTGTAGGTGAGGATATTCCAGATGGCTGCCTTAATCAGATTAGGCATTTTAACCCTGAAAACAAAGGCAACATGAAGTGGAGCACTACACGGTCACAGTCATTCTTCTTTCAGATTTATTATTGAAACATTGTAATAAAAAAGGAGCAAAGCCTTAACATGTTAACATACTGGACAGTGAAAGATATTTGACAATGTCAAGATGATGCTTGTTTTCCTGTCGATGTATTCATTTATTTATATGTGTTATTTATAAAAACCCATTCCAACCAGCTGACAGTAACAGAAAGTTTCTTATTTGCTTTTCATGGTTGTAAATAGACATCTTGGTTCGAATGTCGAAGTGAGTGAATGAGTGGGAGACATATCTTCTGATCATATCAGATATTGATAATTTCATTATGATAGGATGATCTGACTATGGAACAGGAACCTGAACATGGTAGGAAATCCTGATCTGAGTGGAAATGGATGCTGCTGGACAATGAAAGATGTGAGATGTGTTCATCAGAGCGTATTGGTGGCATTCATGTGCCATTACATAAGACAGTTTTTTACATCTGCAGTACAATGAGGGGCAGTGAGGGACATTCAGGGACAGTAAGAGGCAGCAGTGAGAGACCTTCAGAGAGCGTGAGGTTCAGTGAGAGACAATTAGGGGCAGTGATAAGCAGTGAGGGCAGTGAGAGATGGTGAGGGGGAATGAGAGGCAGTGAGGAACCTTCAGAGGCAGTGAAGGGTAGTCAGGGGCAGTGAGAGTCAGTGAAGGGAACACACATTTGGGACTAAGAATAGATGCGTGTGAACTGTGAAATATATGTGTTACAGACTTCAGACCTTCTTTCATAATATCCAACAAATTATTATTATTATTTTTGCAGTTAAGCAGATGGCTCATTTCTTACTGCTTTGCTTACTGAGCATTGCACCTGGGCATGTGACAATTAAATTTTCAACATTTGTTTAGTGGCTTATACCTTAAATATAATGAACACTTAGAAATCACAGGCTGAATTTCATCACAACTCACAATATGACTCAATGGTATTTATTGCCCCCCCCTGCAAGTCTGGGAATGCTCCTGACTGAGTGGATGGCGATCTCCTCCCAGACCTGGATTAGGGCATCACTGAGTTCCTGGACAGTCTGTGGCAATAGCGACAGATGCCCCGATAGCTGGGTGCCATCAAAAACTCACTAGTAATCAAGCCCATAGAGTACTGTTAAGGACTGGCTTGCCTTCATGATACTGGCTTGCCTTCATGCAAAGGCAATGTCACAAAATGGTTGGTCACACTGAACAATCAATTATGATTTGGTTTGGTTGTAAAACAACCAAGAAACAAGACACTGTAAAATTGCAATTCAGCACATGGTTCAGTCAAAGTTCAAATTGAAGGTGGAGGAGGTAATCCAGGAGATGTTAGCAGAATATTTAAAAAAATAAATTGAAAATAAAGCGTCTAACTGAAAACACCATACGCCTCCATTCGGCTATTCTTCCGAAAACAAAAAAGCTATTGTTTGTACTCAATGCTGTCAAGACAGGTTGTTAGTATTGGTAATTGTTGAGAGTTAGTTTCAATAATTTACTGCTGGATTTTGGGCTGTTTCATCACCTGCTAGAGGTCTGTCTGATACCTGACTCAAGCCTGATGTTTGATATCTTACAAATGACATCAGCACCTGCTCCTCTACCAGACCCGCTGGTGACCGGTCAACCTACCTGGAGCATCTGGATTATCCCTAGTAGAGTATAACCTGCAATTGCAGCGTTGGGTATTAATTTGTGTATTATCACTAAATAAATTATTACTATTTTGTTTTCTTTTATCCCAGGAGGGTGTAGCAATAATAAGTGACATTTTTTACACATCTTTTTTATACTTCATTAAAATAATGAAAATGATATATGCTTTTTCCTTACCCTTACAGCATAACCAATGAAATTGTTTAAATTATCATCTCTTTATATGTTACACAAATAACAACAATCCAGTGTGGTAAGGAACTTGTTTATTGTCGTATTTTCACAGATGCAGAGGTGAGTGATGTATCAGACAGGCTCTGCATGTGGCATCATGTGGGTCAATCATCTTCTGCTTTGGCAGTGACTCTCCTAAAAAAAATAATATCACAATAACAAATATGACACTAATTACAACATTGTAATTAGTGTAACACAAGAATGTAAAGGGAGCTGCATGTGGAGACAGTGACATTTTAGAGACACTTTCTCTCAAAAATACATCTGAAATAAAATGGAAAAAAACAACAGAACGAAGAGAAATTGGATGTTTGCACACATGCACAACACACAAGATCTGCAGAAAATGCAGCTGTGACACACACCACGCATCCAGTGTGTCTCAGGTGTGTGCCACATTTCTATCCGCATAAACTTGCACTCACTGTTTGGAGCAACTCTGACAGAATGATGGAAACAGCAGCGTTGGTCTCATCAATATGTGTTTTAACGGTGTGGAAGTTGAGGATTTTGAAGAAAAAAATACTCAAAAGTCCCTTTTGAAGCCATTATAGACTAACAAGATAGATACCCTTAAATGACATTTGCAAAGATAAAGACTACACAGATTACAAACCTGTAAATATAATGTTAGCACTGTCTGCTAGCAGTGGCTGCTTAGCTTTGGCTAATGTATCAATCATACATTGGTCTATGGTGGAACAACCGAAGCAGCTCATGAAGCAGCTACTAAAATGTTTCTGAAACAGATTTCCTATTTTAGCTTTAAAATGAACTGAAGAACTAACAGACTAATACAGGGGATTAAGATAGGCAATGATGACAATTGGAAAAATTTTGGAAATCATTCGATGACTTAATGCAGAGTAGAGATCTGAAGAAAGAGAACTCATGACAAGATACTCAAGAACATTTCAGGGGGTTATATAGTTGCATACACACACACACATGCAGTTGTGTGTGTGTGTGTGTGTGTGTGTGGTGTGACTGACTAGATTGAGGCCACCACAGAGTTTAACAGGGAATCTGTGACCTGGATTAACTTTGTGGCCTCTGGTCATCAGCTCTTCAGTTAACACTGATCCCTGATCAGAGCTCAGGACCAAACAACAGGTTTGACAGACAAGGTGTCTACAACACGAGGAAGCTTTCATTTGTAAACATGTTTATGAAATATAATGATTTCCAATATATAATGAAATTAAATACTGTGTAATGTCAGTGGCACTGGTTTTTGGTGTTGAGGTGAAGACAGGAGGCAGCATCACACTCTCTTAATGACAGGTAAATCTTCTGTGTCAGCTCAGGATGAAATTTTCCTCTCATATTATGAGCAGACCAGACTGTAGTGACTGATATTCAGTGACAGCTTCACTTGAGAACTTCCTGTAACATACTCTGTATCTATTTAGACTAATGATGCTGATTTGTCATTGACCTTGTTGCTTTTGTCAATGGAGGTGATGGTTCAGTGATGACAAGATTGGAAGTAGTAGCGCTAGACAATGTAAAAAATGTAACCAATCACTGACTTCTTTTCATTCACATTGATTCATTCAATACATACTTTCTCCAATGCTGCATTTGTCAACTGTCCACAAACCCTTGTGTTCAGTCATATGGGGCTAGGGTTAGTAAGGTAAAGTGAAGCTGGTGATGAACATCAGTTAGTGAGTGAAAAAATGAGGTTGTACCCGGTGTCTGTTTCTTACTTAAGTAGGCTTTAGAGGACTGTTTTTTTGATAGCATTCAAGTTCATGAAAACATCAAGCATTCACTGAATTAATAAATTAGTTAATATTAAGGATTAGTGATAAGACTTCAGTACCAGTCAGCTACTCTAAGCCTGTAGCCAACATCAACCCAACATGGCAATCAGTTTGATGGACAGAGATGAATCTACCAACAATATAACAGCGGCCCTGGAATCCAAAGTATTTTAGGTGATTAACTGATCAATCATTCTAATGACTGTTTAACAGAAAACACATTCATTTCAGTGAGAGCTCAGCTGGTGACTCAACTGGTTAGCTAGCCATCATTATCACTGCTTCTTATTGGCTAGGCTGGGCTACCATCAGTACAGAATGGTCATAGAACTGATGTCCAGATCAATGTTAGAGGTCATAATACTAGGACTGTCACAATCTGCACCCTCCTCTCAACCTGAACCAAGTTTTTAATGGATGTGAAAACATCCACTGCCTGACTCTCTGCCAGACCCTTGAACCTTTGAAAGTATTTTGGTGATGCTGTCTCTTCCTTGTATTGTTTGTCTTGTCAGGATTAGTCCAAACTGATCTTGACTTCTCTTCTTCATCCTCATCCTTTATCTGGAGATGTAGCCTCTGACTGTGACCTGGTCAAAAAGAGGAAGCTGTGCCACCAATCCCATCAGAAATGAACCCAAACAGGGAGGCGTAGGCTCATTCTGTAATGTGGTGTCAAACATGTTCTCTGAGTTCATTTATTTTAAAATTCTGACACCACAAGTTTTCTGTGTTGTCCTGCAATCCTGTGGTGATTATGTGGATGTGACCTGTGGCTATGTGCTAAACTCATTAGCTGTGGCAGACATCAGCTTAGCTCTGGTGCTTCTTACTTGAATCAGGACTTCCTCTGAGCTGCTGCTGGTTGTCAGGATTTAGGCACGACACTCGAGAATCTCTAAAGGTTTCACTGTAAATCCAGTTTTTCTTTGATTGGGCTCCTGACATCTGTATCATCTTGCATATACATTTGTGCACATTGTGCATTGCTAATGGTGGAATATCTTTCAGCTTGCTGTGAGCCGAGGGTGACCTACCGTTGCCATGGGCAACAATGTGTACGGTGATTGCATGCTTCCTCATCCGCCAGGTTATAAAATGCTTGATAACTGTGTGGAATTCCAGGACCTGCTCCTGTGGTGAGTCAACTAGTTCTTCAGACGTGCATGTTCTGTTCACACCTGAGAACACATTTGTCTACACAGCCTGAGCACTGGTCAGCAGGAGAGCAGTTGTCCAGGGTTCATATTTGCCAGGACTTGCTGATTCTGCAGCTTTACTACATACAACATATACATCTGTATGCTACATAAACTACTTTATCCACTCATTTCACTGGGTCATGGATCATCTAATGAGGATCAAGCAACTCTAAGCGGTTTTCAGTGTTAGCTCAACTTGTACAGACAGTTCTACTCACACACTTTGTACAGTGTGTGTGAGGTATGTGTGTGCAGTGTGTATGTGTGAGGTATGTGTATGTGTGTGGTATGTGTTTGCAGTGGTTACTCATGTGGTTCAGTTAGAGCAGCCTGTTGTGCAAAGCGGCTCCTTTCTGGACATTGACTCACAATCTGCAGAAAAAGGTTCAAGTAAATTAAAAAGCTGCCGTATGAGTCACAGCAGTCCAAGAAACAGTAACCTGGATCATCTCAGTCCATGTGGACCCACCATTGTTTACAGGACTGTCCTCACTCATGAGTCCAGCTGCACATAGCTAGCTGTCTGCAGGTATCAGGCTGGTGTCTTTTTACTCAGTGGTCATTGAAGTGGATGTCTGACAGTCATACTACATACAACATACAATATATCTGCATGGGAGTTTGTCATATGAATAGAGTTTATCTAATGAATAGATTCTGGATAGTTTCTGTGTGTGCTCTGTGTCAATTGAAATCAGCAGCCTAGACTGTCCTCCTTCTGCTCTGAGTTTATGCATGTTCTGCATGAACTTCTGTTCCCATAATGCTTTGGGAAAGTAATCAGGAAAAATGTAATCAGGAAGTGCTGAATTAGCTGCTAACTGAAGAAAACTGTTTCTCAGGTTGCAGTGATATGATAATCTGTTTGTATGTATATGTTTGTTCAGACATAACTCACCTGACCCATCTACCTCATTTAACTTACCTAACTCACCTGCCTGTAACTCAGGCCAGAGGACTGCGATTTTTGACAGCAACAGGTGAATGTAACTCATGAGCTGTGTTATGGCGGCAGGTCCACCAGCTGATGTGTTGCTGATCTGTCTCATCAGTGGCATAACTACAGCTCGTGGTCGTTGGTGCACACAGTGTCTCCCAGGGGCCACTGCTGGCTCTGCAGAAATGATGCTGACTCTGTTACCTGTGGGTGTGATTCATGTCTAAACAGAGCAGGTTGAGTTAGCAGAGGTCACCTGTTAGTCAGCCTACAGATTCACAGGGGATAAAGATGACCTTTCATTTACTACAAATCACAACCCTAGCTGCGGGTAATTGCAAAAGGTCATAGAAAGGTCATGGGTGCACTCAGAGATAGACTTAGAGAGTAGACAGTGATTTTCATAATGCTGTAATCACTTCAGAACAACAACTCAGTCCTCCAGTCACTGTACACAGATTCAGCTGTGTGGGTCTATTATAAAAACTTTTTTCTTGTTGTCTATTGAGAGAAGGGGAAACATGAGAAGGAGTCTGGTTTCTCTTGGTTTTTAACTGCCCAGCAGGCTGACATTTGTCTAATTGTGTTGCTTTGTTGTTTGTGTATGTTCCACACCTTTAACCTCAATAACTGACACCTTTGTCAGTTATTGAGGTTGTCACTGTACTCAGTTTGTCTCCTGGAGTGTCTGGACAGCTGACCCAGCTTTATAACCTTCTTTTTTTTGTTGAGGGGCAAGGTCAACAGCACTGCAAGGTCCCTGGGTCCTGATTAAGTCTCAGTGCAGGCGCTGTTATGTGGTTTCTTGGTTGCCATGGCCATTCAATGCTACTCGATGAAGCTCATATTATTGTGATGATGCTGATGCAGAGATTTTTCTGCCAAACCCAACCTCAGATAAAATAGACAGAAAGGACACATGAAGTGTCTGCAATGCCATCATGTCCCCTCTTTGACACTGATGGTTGCTGTCTGCCATTGTTCACTGGCAGGGGATCTGCTTCTAAATGAACTGAGCTGGTCTGCAGCTGCAGGGTCAACAGGTTCAGTAGAAAACCAGGGTGTGTACCACTGAAGACTAAAGTGTGGGGGCGTCCTGGTCCAGAGTCCTGCTGACCCCAGTGTTTGTGGTGTGTTTGTGTTTGTACAGTAGCAAAGCCCCTGCTGTTTGTGTAGCAGGTCATTTGGTGGGACATAAGCTCCCACTGAGAGACCATCTGGACCTGCACACACTGGCACCACATGTACAATGAGTCAGTGATTCTGAGCCAATCATATCTAAGCCAGTTGATGATGTCATCTGGTAAAAGTAGATCAGAGCAAGAGAAGATTTACCCTTAGGAGAATAAACACTAATGACTCAGTACAGACACCTGAGACTCACCTGAGACCAGGTCTGTGCTGTCAGTGTCCAGGTGTGCGGACAGATGTCCAGTCAGACTGCCGCTCTCAATCATTTTCCAACACTGTTTCTCTTTGGTTGACAGCTGTGACACCTGCTGACAACCTACAGCACCTGGAGGAAAAAGGGGACATGTCCACTTCTGACAGCCAATAGCAAACAACAGGAGGAGATGCTTACCAATAGAGAACTTCAAACTGGTAACTATGAAAAAATAGTTTATGTGTAATGGACTTGCACTGGTTCATTTATCTGACCAGACCACAACAGGAGAACCAACAGACCAGGACCAGAACCTGGGACCAAATCAGTGATCCAGTGACTGAATCAGTATCTGAACCAGGAATGTTGTGTATCTCAAATTGTTCTTTGTGGTGACTGTGATGTTTGAATCAGTGTTGGGAAAGGTGCACAGTGAGCTGTTGTGTTGTTGTTGTTGTTGTTGTGTCCTGAAGACACATATAAGCAGCTCACTCTGACCAAGCTCTCGCTCTTCATGTGGTATTTGGCCTTGCAGCAGTAGAGGCCTTGTTGTGATGTTTGTCCTGCAGCTGTGTCATTGAGTGAAGCTGTGATGTTTTTCAGTGAATCACAGAACCAGTTTAATAAAAAAAACAACTTCACATCAGTGAGGAGGAGATTTGAGAACCAGGATCAGTGAGTACAGTCTCAGGTTACTGGGGTGACCTTCATCATTATGAGAAGAACAGGTCATTGTTGTGTCTTTAGGCAGATGCTAATTGAAACACAATGGTTTGTGTTTGTGATAAAAGAAAGATATAATTATGAGAGGAGCTGTGATCAGGCTGCAGAGACAGAGACTGAGCTACCGTCTTTCTGTTACTCAATGGAGTGGAGGTGGCAGGTCCTGGTCCTGGTGCTGGTTCTGATTTTGGTCCTCGAAGCTGACTCGCACTTTAATGGTATTAGTAATGTGTTTTCATGTCCTCTGTAAACTGTCACTCAGCTGGATGAAGTCCATCACTGTTGTTACAGTGTCACAGCTACAAAGTGGTGTGTGTAAGCAGTGGCAACAGCCTTTGTGTTGGCCTGATGTCAGACAGTATCTGTGTGAATGTTCTGAATGTAGATGTCTGTGATGTCTGTGATGTCACACAGAGCCTACAGCTGAGTGATGATGATGAACTGTGACACCCACTTTTACCATCAGTGACTGAGTGATGCTCTTCAGTGACACAGGACGTCTCTGAGTGGCTGGAGCTGAGCTGTCTAATATTTACTCTGCTTGTTTCTCTGATAAAAAAGAACAAAACGTCTGAGGACTAAAATCCTTCGTCTGCTTCAAATATAGAGCTGAAAACCACCAAGGTGGAAAAAGAGGATCTGAAAAGTGACTTCAAACAGAGCTTCTGTCAGACAAACACAACACTGACACGTGAGCAGGAAAAGTGCCTTAGCATGATTAAAGTCACAAATTCCTCTGGTTTGAGAATTAATGGACCCATGTGTGATAATGTAAGAATGTAAAACATCTGGTTGTTTTTTAGTTGTTTTAACAAGGAACAGTTACAGATTATAGTTTAAGGATAGAGTAGGTAATCCATTTCAGGAATATTATTTGTTATACTTCTTTACATTCTCTTAACATCCTGATAGAAAATGTATAAATTAAATGCTCTGACAATACACAGAGAAAATATGTCCTCTGTGACAGTAGCAGGCCTGTGAAAAGTCTTTCCCATCACTGCGTTCGGACTGAGTGCAATGATTTGCTGGCCTACCTGTCAAACTCACACTAGCCTCTGTGTACTCTGGCTGTGCACTACTGCTTACGATTGTGCGTGACTGGTGTGTCAGAGTGAGATGAGCAAAATTTGAAAGTGATGAATAAGAAGACACACAGAAATTACAGAGAAACAGACAGTTTCACCAAATGCTCTGACTTCAACAGCAGCTTGCACTCATAAAGGGAAGAAGATAAAATAGATTATACTTTAGTTTCCTGACCCAAGACAAGAGTAAAAATTGCTATTGCTTTTCAAAGATGGTGACAACCGAGAGAGCAAAAGGGCCTGAAAAGCAACACGATGGTGGCTGTATTTCTATTAGACAGGTAATTATCTTATGCTTGTTTTGGGAAGGAGGATATTGTTTGCTGTTATACCAACGAATGTAGTTCTTCCATGAGCTGTTTCAGCCGTTAGATCACTGTATGTTTTATGTATAAGCCAAAGCATTAGCTAACATTAGATAACGCTATGGGGATAAACAACATCAGCCATGCTAGTTGTGTTGCATCTAACGTTTTATAACAACTTCAAATGGGACTTTTGGAAGTGTTTTTTCCACTTCCACACTTTTAAAACACAGATTGATGAGACCACACTGTTGTATGTCTACTTTATTTCTCTATATACTTTGCAGGATACTTGAATGTTTAATTTCTCTTCATTTTACATTAAAAATGGATTTATCTTTGACATAAAACATCTCTAAAAATGTTATAGTCTCCAAATGCAGCTGCCAAAATGGTTCAAAATTATAATGTCTGTCCCACAGGATTAACATCAGATTCAGCCTGGACACAGAGACGAAAGTCTTATCTCTCTATTTTTGCTGCTAGACATGGCATCATGCATAAACTATAGGGCAGACCCCAATTCCCAACTGTGAAGCCTGTTTGATTTACACAGGGTGCTCCTCACAATATTGATTCAGTCATTTTTAGCCTGAAATCTGAGAACATTTCTCACACTGTATTACTGTCATATATTTAATTGTGATATTCTTTATGAAGGACAGTCACTGCCCAAGCAGATGAATATTGCCACCACATGATGCCACATGCATCACTGATCCATGCATCCATAAAAATAAAAGTTAAATAAAAGTTCAAGTATTTTACCACACTGGATTGTTATTGTTGTAAGTGTAAGATTGTAAAGAGATAATACATTAAATAATTTTATTGCTGTAAGAGTAAGGAAAAGGCATGTAATTGTTATTGTTGGTTATTGCTGTCTAACTCTATTACTGGCAATAGCCATGTTGTGCCTTGTGTTCTTACTTGTGAATTCACTGTTCCGTCTTTACTGACAGGGCCTTATTAAAGTCTGAGATATACTGTGAATATACAGTCCTGTGCAAAAGTTTTAGGCAGATATGAAAAAATGTTGTAAAGTAAGAATTATTTCAAAAATATAAATTGTTTATTTTTATCAATTTACAAAATGCAAAGTGTGCGAACAAAAGAAAAATCTAAATTAAGTCAATATTTGGTGTTACTACCGTTTGCCTTCAAATCAGCATCAATTCTTATAGGTACACTTGCACCAAGTCAGGACTTTTGTAGGATTATAGTCAGGTGATGATCAACCAATTATATCAAACAGCTGCTAATGATCATCAATTTCACATGTAGGTTTAAACAGTCATTAAGTGAAACAGAAAGAACTGTGTAGGAGGCTTAAAACTGGGTGAGCAGCAGGTGGGTGAGGTTGAGGAAGAGTTTTATGTCATACACCATGGCAAGACTGAGCACAGCAACAAGACACAAGGTAGTTCTACTGCATCAGCAAGGTCTCTCCCAGATAAAGATTTCAAAGCAGACTGGGGTTTCGAGATGTGCTGTTCAAGCTCTTTTGAAGAAGCACAAAGAAACGGGCAACATTGAGGATTGTAGACGCAGCGGTCGGCCAAGGAAACTTAGTGCAGCAGAAGAAAAACACATCAAGCTTAGTTCCCTTAGAAATCAGAAGATGTCCAGTAGTGCCATCAGCTCAGAACTGTCAGAAACCAGTTGGACCCAGGTACATCCACCTACTGTCCACAGAGGTCAGGCCAGAATTGGTTTTCATGGAAGAGTTGAGGCCAAAAGGCCAAACCTCTGACATGGAAACAAGGCCAAGCAACTCAACTACTCAACTGTGGTGTAGAAAGATGGCAGCAGGTGCTCTGGACTGATGAGTCAAAATCTGAAATATTTGTAGCAGGTTTGGGTCAGGATTAATGGTGTCCTCAATGCTGAGAAATACAGGCAGTACCATCAGGGAGGCGTATGATTGGCCCTACATTTATTCTCCAGCAGGACAATGACCCCAAACATACAGCCAATGTCATTGAGAACTATCTTCAGCACAAAGAAGAACAAGAAGTGATGTGAAGTGATGGTATGGCCCCCACAGAGCCCTGATCTCAAAATCAGAGTCTGTCTGGGATTACATGAGGAGACAGAAGGATTTGAGGAAGCCTACATCCACAGAAGATTTGTGGTTAGTTCTCCAAGATGTTTGGAACAACCTACCAGCCGAGTTCCTTCAAAAACTGCAAGTGAACCTAGAAGAATTGATGCTGTTTTGAAGGCAAAGGGTGGTCACACCAAATCTTGATTTGATTTAGATTTCTCTTCTGTTCATTCACTGCATTTTGTTAATTGATGAAAATAAACCATTAACACTTCCATTTTTTAAAGCATTCTTAGTTTACAGCATTTTTTCACACCTGCCTAAAACTTTTACACAGTGCTGTATATACAGAGGCAGACATTAGACAGACATCCAGCACCATGTAGCATGAATTACTGTGTGTGTGTTTCTGTGGTTGAAGATCTGGTTTAAAGGTTAGAATCTCATTCAGGTTCAGGGTTCAGGAGGTCAGTTGTGATGGTTAAGGTTTAAAGGCGAGAGAATGTTTATTGAATCCAGTTCCCCACAAAGATGCAAGTACATGGATGTGTATGTGTCTGTCTCCCCTTGCCTGCATAGTGTATTTGTGTCCCAGCTATCCCTACTTTTGTTGCTAGGTGCATGATGTCACAGTCTAACTCTAACCACATTGGCTGTTTCTCGCTCTGTCTCTTTTGTAGTGAGCTGAACAGAGCTGAAGAGACGTGGAGGGACTTTCATTTCCCACCATCCTCTGCTGTTCCTCGTCCACACCACTGAAACACTCAGCTCTTATCATCTCAGTAGAGCCACAAACCAGTAGAGACCACTGAGTGAGGACCAGTGAAATCAGTTGTTCAGTCTGCAGAGCTGCGAACACAAACAATTTGTCCTTGTCGAGCAATGCAGCAGCGCATTTGACTGCAGGACCTGAACAGGCCTTGACCAGCCTCCTCCCCTCCCCTCCCACCCCCTCATCCCCCCACACCCAACTCTGAGTCTGGCTCAGTCCCAGTGTCCCAAAGGCCATGAGGAGGGTCAGGGGTTTGATCTCTTTCTAGACTCTCTCTTCTTCATCTTGTGTCTTCATGTTTTGGGGGTCCCTTGGTACCCCTAACCTCTGTCGACCCCTGCGCACCTGCAGCCACCACGGCCGGCCACCCCAGTCGCCTCGTTGCCATGCCGACAGAGACACTGGCTCCAGCCCTGCCAGATAGCAAGGCTGCTGGCCCTGCAACCCCCTTCAGCTCTGCTGTACCCCTCCGCATCCTCAACAAGGGCCCTGACTACTTCAGGAGACAGGTACTGTTATAGCACTGTGTGTGTGTGTGTGTGTGTGTGTGTGTTTGTGTGTGTGTGTGTGTGTGTGTGTNCTGAATTTTAACTGGGGCTGAGTGAATTGTTATTTTTCTGGAAGTTTTGTGTTGATTCAGACTCATATATTTGATTTAAATGTTGCATCATCAAATGTTGTCACAGAATAAAATTAATATTAAATCCAGCTAATCTACATCTGACAGTGTCAAAGATAAAGATAGGTGACAATCCTTCAGTCGCCCGGCTAAGCTAATGTCTGTCAAAAACACCCACACTAAAAGGCGAATTCAACCTACTGCTGCTGAGAATGACATGATAAATAAACCAGACATTTAAAAATGAACAGCCACTGTACTGAATATTAAATGACATGAGAATGAGGTGTCGTATGGACTATCATAGTTATATTGTTATTAATGCCTGTGTACACACACACCTGTGCTACAGCCAACCCTCTCCTGGAGGTGAAGATGACCTCTCCAGGCTTCCCTGTCTTAACACCTGAAGTGACAGTGTGGAACCTGGGAAGACAAAGAATGCTGATGAAGAGTTTGTGGTGACTCACTGAGTCTGATCGTGAGAGCTCAACTGACCTTCGTGGAGGAGGAGGAGGAGGAGGAGCAGACCTGCTGGCCCTGTCTGGAATCTGCTGCATCTCCTTGTTCACACTGGAGCGCTGGGGTTTCTCCACACGTGGCCAGCCACTGTGCTCTGTGCTGGGAGCAGCTGATGGAGGAGCAGCTGATGGAGGAGCAGCTGATGGACCAGATGGAGCAACTGATGGAGGAGCAGCTGATGGAGTAGCAGCTGATGGAGCAACAGCTGATGGAGGAGCTGATGGAACAGCTGGTGGAGGAGCAGCTGATGGAGGAGCCAACAGAGGTGGCTCCACTGCTGCAGAAACCAAAGATCCAAATATTGGAGTTTTGATTCTTTAACTTTGATTTGTAATAAATTGATAAAAACACCAGACTCTTTACTCATCCTCAGTGAGTCACAAAGACAAAGTTACATTTTTCATTTATTTTAAATGTATTTAAAATCAAAAACTGAAATCCTCCAAGTCTTCAGACCTTCATCTATGACCCATTCAGCAGCAGTTCCAGCTGCATTCTTCCTGAGTCACTAGAGGCTCTGAACCTGGATTTGGTTTGACAGTCTAACACTTGAAATACACTGAATCTTCAGGTCATTAGGGAGGTAAAAAGTAAAGCATTGCTCCAGTCTCAGGTAAGGTTTTCTGCAGGACCTCTCCATAGTCATGCTCCACATCCTTACCCTAGTTCTAACTAGTATCCCTATCCTGCTGCTGTTTTAATACATTTGATTTTTTTTAAATGTTCCATCTTTTCACTTTCTCATGTTTTTGTGGATTAAAATAATTGTAGCTCATTTAAAATGAAATGTACAACACATTAAAGTGAAGGGGTCTGAGGACTTCCTGTACTGAGAAAATACACTTTTGTTCTTTATGTTCTTTATCTTTAAGTGTCAGTCACTGTCAGTCACTGGCAGTGTCTTTCAGTCAGTGTCAGTGTGTGTCAGTCATTGTCCATATGTGAGTGCGTGTCAATCACTAGTGGTGTGTGTCAGTGTATTTCACTTGTGTCAGAACCACTCAGGCAAGCAAGTTTTTAAAAACTATTCATTTAATCTGAAGATACGAAGGAAGTTCATGACTGAGTGAATGAGAATGAGTACAGCTATCGGTCACATTAGCTATCCGTGTCTGAATCTGACTAGAGACAGACAAACCAGGGACAAAAGCTTCTGGCATGTGGCCCGATGTGTTACCTCGCAATGACAGGTACAGAGGTTGATTTTGTCCTGAGTCAGAATGCGACTCCCTTGTATCTGACACATCAAGATCAGACTTCATGAGGCTGGCCTGGGTCGCCTGGAGATCCTGGTCAAAATCTCTGTTGGTGTTGGGTGGCTGACTGGTGTGGCTGGTACCGGATTGGACTCTACTGCTGGTCCCTCCTCTGTCCTCTGTAGTCTATGGGGAAATGGAGAGGAAAAAAAGATTACATTTAAACTGTGAAATCCACTGTACTTCTGTGTGAGAATGAGACACAACAGTGTCACAGCAGTAATGTTTATCAGTGCAGTTCTGGGGCCTCATTATTAGCTAATGCGTATGCACAAAACAGGGGCTGGAAGATGTGTACACCACTTCCCACGCAAAGACTGTGATCTACAAACTTGGCAGGAGAGTGCGCATACCTGTTCAAACTCTGACCCATGGGTACAAACATTCTGGAGACGAGGGAAATTTGTGATGCAGATGGTGAGGTAGTGAAATGAAGCCAAATTGTAGAAATTAAATGAGATCACTCACATATCTAATAAAGTGCATAAAATCTTTGCAGTACAGCACTTACAGAGATGCCACTTACCACTGATTGTCGTAATGAATTTGGCAAGTTGTGAAGCAATCAGTCTGATGACTGTAAACATATGAATACTGCAGTTACACTTGTGTGTAATGCTGCTTGATGGATGAATGGAAGAATCAGGAAGGAATGATCATTGTGGTCAGGGACCACCGGGAGAATTCTGGTCTATGATGATGGCTAATGAACCAAATGGAACAGCTCCACCCCCGTACAAATACAAGTTTTTATTAATCTGGGGTTTCAGGCGGTTCCCTGGTAACAGCTGGTTAGCTGTTACCAGGGAGAATTAGCAGACAGGTTTAGTATATGTTTGTTTGAACAATAGCCTTTATGTTACCTTATGGGTTACTGCATGCAGCCATCCTTAAGTTCAACAATTCCTAAAATAAATCACCTTTGGAGAACAAGCCAGCATCAAAAATCAGTTTGTAGCAATGCCCGGTTTTCCAGACGTAATCTGTGCAATTGACTGCACTCTATCTGAAAACGAATTCAGATTGCATGTGCATTTGATAAACATTCAAGTGTAATATGAGTCTAACTTTGTCCTGACAAATATGGTAACAAGGTGACCTGGCTTGTTGGCAAATTAATAAAATAATGTATTATAGTAATTCTAATTTAAGCCTGATGTAGAATTACTGTTATAACCTGGGGACAGTGGCTGCCCATTCAGGCACTGGTTCCTCACCCATAGCAAACACAACGTAAAAGAAATGTGCTACAATCATTCCCATGTGTGGGTTCAATAGTAGAGCATGCCATTGGTCTCCTCAAATGCCCATGGCATTGTTTGGATGTATCAGGAAGCAGACATACCACCCACAAAAGTCTGCCAGATTCTTAGGGGGTGTGCAGTTTTGCACAACATGGCACAGAAGATCGGCCTACCTCTTCCCCAACATGAAGACCCAGATCCGCAGCGCCTCCTTGACATGAGGGCCATCAACTAGGATCAAGCACTTTATATTTATATTTGTTTCAGTTAGTTTGAGATAGCATTAATTGCAGTAATGGTGTAAGACAGCCTCAGTCAGGACCCTGTCACTTGCAGAGGCACCATACACTTGGGACGCACTGCTGGACACTCCACAACCTCCTCGCCACCTACCGTTCCCATCAACTCTGGAAGAACTACAGGACACAGCAGATCAGCCCACTGTGCTTTTTTACATCTGTTCAATGGTTTACACAGCTATAAAATAAAAAAGATAAAATTGTGCTTTACCTTGTTTATATACAAGTTGATTGTGATTTACAAAGCAAAAACATTGTGTGTGTGTATGTATGTGCACAGTTTATAAATCCAGTTCCATTTTTGCATTTGCCATTTTCAGCTTTTTTTGCACATATACACATTTAGTATAAATCCTACGCACACAAACCTCCTCTTCCTCCCAGCTATTTGTTCTCTGCTTAAATTCCAAAATCACTTCATTACACTATGCAAATTTCAGTAAAAATGATGTTTTTGGTGTTATGGTATAAAGAAATGCCAGCAGGTAATACCACATGCCACATGTGGGCAATGAAACACGGCCACAAATGTGTCCTTCATTTAACTGTATGTGATGAGCCATGATCACATGATTAGCTAATACATTCTGATCAAACTGATCTGATGATGAATATGTATTCATTCCATTATCAAGTTAAATGAAATGCTTGTTAAAAAAAAACTGTAAAAAAAATGTCGTGAAACTAAATAAATCACTGACACCACATGACATTTTTTGTAGGTCAGAGCCAATTCATCTTGGTGAAAAAACACTAAAATCACTAAATTTTAAATCTTAATATGAATTTATGTGAACACAACTTCTTAATATTTGAACAATTGCAAGAAATATTCTTACACTGTGCATTTTAAAATTACATAATTGATCCTCATATACTCAACGTTTAGTTTAGTGCAGCACATTGTGTTGAACACAATGTTGGATGAGGTGAAGGACAACATATTTAAAGAGACAACAGCAGTGTCCTGAATGTAGGAGACCACTAAACAATATTTTTATAACCGATATGCATTTGCAGCAAAAATACTGCAATTTCAGGCTTTTTCTTCAGTTAATCCATCTGCAACAAGGGTTCAAAGACGGAGAATTTGATTTATGTAGCTTAATATTGCTACATGAAGTGATGTGATGTGACCCCTTCCACGTACCATATGCAAGTTGCGAGGTAGGGCTTCCATGTTTGTCCACCACATCCCAGAGATGCTGGATTGAATTGAGATCTGGGGAATTTGAAGCCAAGTCAGCACCTTAAACTGGCTGTTGTTCCTCAAACCTCCTGAACCATTTTTGCAGTGTGGCACTGTGAAGTGTGTAGGCTGACAGGGGTCAGCATGGACACCCTTACCGGTCTGCAGCTACACAGCCCCATACACAACTGTGATGCTCTGTGTTCTGACACCTTTCTATCAGAACCAGCATGAACTTCTTCAGCGGTTTGAGCTCCAGTAGCTCTTCTGTTGGAGCAGACCACATGTGCTAGTCTGGTCAGTGTGGCTCTCCTGTGTTGGTTTTCCACCTGCTAGAACACAGTCCAGCAGACTGCAGAGGAGCTGGTCTCCTGGGCAGGACAGGGCTGCCTTCTCGGCTACAAGGACTCACCTTCACAACACAACAACACTTCTTACACACTCCTACTCCACTCCAGGTCCAAATACCTGTTCACACACACAAAATCCACCACTGAACATGGGGATCACTCACTCATCAGTACCTTGGCCACTGTGTCTGTTGTGCTTGTCATTCTGCAGGTCATGATGAGGGAAGCGGAGCCCCCCAGACTGACCTCAGTCTCAGAGAGAGGGGGAGTTTGAAGAGAGCGTCTGACAGAGGATCGAGGCTGCAGTTTGGGGGTACTCTGAGGGCTCTGAGTACTCTGGTGTCCCTGGTCTGTTTCCAGGACCTTTAGAGGCTCCACCTGGGCTGATATAATTGGGGGGTTTGCCTCTGACACACATCTGTTAAAAACAGGACAAAGCTGACACACATCAGGAGACTTGAATAGAGGTGTTGTACTGCTGAATGAGGTCATTGAGTACCTGTGCAGAGAGCTGAGAGTCTCAGTCAAGGCTTTGACCCTCTTTAACATGGAGTCCAGCTTGTGAGGCTCCTCTTTAAGGAAACGCACCGCCTCCACCTCCAGCCTCAGCACTGCACGCATCTTCAGCTGCAGCTCTGGAAAATCACCTGAAAGCAGGAGTGGATAGTAACCAAGTACTCTTACCTGAGTACTGTACTTTTATTTATTACGGAAACTTCTGACTTTTACTTCACTACATTTCCATGGAGGACCTGTTACTGCGAAGCAGCTATTAGTCCGTGGGACAAATTTTCTTGTATTTTGAAAGTGTGATCGACCATCATCTGTGTTCCTCAACCACTTAAAGGGCCTACAGGCCTACACTACAGGCTACATTCAACCATTCACACACACATATATACAGCTCTCCACCCACTTGCACACACTCATACTGATGGAACACTTGCCAAGGACACTTTGACACATGGACTGGTGGAGCGGGGGATTGAACCATGGCCTTCTGTTTAGTGGACGACCTGCTTTACCTCCTGAGCGACAGCCATTATAAAATGTGACAGTTTAAAATAAGGGAGGGAAGGGGTAAGATAAATGGATTAAAGAACATCTTTAGGCTGCCAGTGGAACAGTAAATACACAACTGCAGCAGTCATTAAAAAGTCCCACCCACAACAGCAGTGTGCCCAGTTTTCAGTGACTGGTTCTGGTTATCTTTCTCTTCATGAAGAGAAAGTCTGTGGTTGTAACAAGAGCTTTTAACTTGACAATTACAACTGTAGGAATATATTATTGTTAATATTTAGTCCAAGACCAACAAAAAGAGTATTAGTCACAGTGAGTATTTTGTCTGAATTCTCAAGGGCAAGGCAAGGCAAGGCAATTTTATTTGTATAGCCCATTTTTACAAACAGTTTGTCTCAAAGGGCTTTACATAGCATCATAACAACATCCTCTGCCCTTAGACCCTCACATCGGCTGAGGAAAAACTCAAAACAAAACCCTTTTAACAGGGAAAAAAAAGAGAAACCTCATGGTGAGCAACAGAGGAGGGATCCCTCACCCAGGACGGGCAGACGTGCAATAGATGTTGTATACAGACAAGAAAACAGGTAACAATACAGAATATGCACAGATGGAAATGGTGTCAGGAGCTGATGAAGGCAGTTTTTGGCCACATGAAGGTCACATAAATAACAGGTCGGTTTCCCTCCTCATTCTGGCTTATTACTATTGCTCGAACTCTTGAAACAAATGTTGGATCTGTGGTCTGATTTTTTAACCAACCTTTCAGGACAGCCAGCGCTTCTCCAACCCGCTGCAGGCTTACTGCTCCCTCCTCCACGTCTCTCAAAGTGATTGACAGCTGACTGGGACTGGAGGCGGAGCGTCTCTGCAAGCATTCCACATAGTCCTCCAGTTCTCTGAGGGTTGAGAAACACACAGTGGCGTTCACAGTGATGGAGGCTGAATTGCAACATGTGATAACCAACAGCTGACAGAAGAGGGCAGTTGATAGTGCTGCTGGTGGTCATCAAACAAACAACAAACACAGGTTTCAGTGAAGGGTACATTCACATCTATTGAGTGTGCTGATTCATGCAGAGCAACTATGTTTATGGTTGGTGACTAAATCACTGCTCTGTGGCTCTGTTTCCTTCAAATAAAACTGTTAACCAGGGTCAACACACACACTTAGTCTTGCTGGACCTGTTCATGATATGAAATCAACATCTGCCTGCAGGTGCATGGAATCACACCAGAGAAGCGAGGGATAAAAAAAAACAGCTGATACACTGAGCAGTGTAAAGTATGTCAGTACATTTACTCAGATACTGTATAACAGAACATGTTGTAGGTACACAAGTGCTTCAGTTTTATGTCATCCTTCAATACTTCGGGAAATAAACGTTTATGGAACTGTGTGAAAGCTTCAGTAATTAGATTAGAGTTTGATGACAAACTGCAACATAACTTAGATTTGTAAAAAAGTCAAAACTTGAGATTTGTATTTGCTGAAAAGCAAAGATTCAATAAAAGTGTAAGAGATCATAAAACTAAGAATGAGTATTGGACTAATAACAACTGAGAGAGTATGAGAGGGTGGACATATCATCCTACAGTGTCTTTGTCCTTTATTCCTATTACCGTAATAATTCATAATGGTGCATTGCCAGTTTGAGTAATCAGAGTTTACTCCAACAGCAACACATGTCCAGACCCTCCTGGACTCAGGTTTACCCACAAACAAAGGTAGGAAACCTGGACTGAAACCCTCCAAGGTCTCTGGTAGAGGATCTGAGCTTGAGGGTCATAACTCAACACTGGATATTAATTTATCTCACAATTTGATGAGAAAGCTTAGAATAATGTTTTCATCATTAGAACCAGAGGACAGAGCCTATTTCTGAGGTATACACTGAGTCTTTAGTTCTCTGTACTGAGAAACTGTCATATACGCACATGTACTCTCAGTACATGTGAGGCCCCAACAACCCTATATGGCTAAGTGGTATAGATAATGGGTGTATAAAATAAGAGAGTCAATGCAAAGAAGGAAAGGAAAGGTTGTGAAACACAGAATTCAAAATTAATGGAAGGGTAGAGAAAAAACACACATGGGCTGCTGAATCAGAACAGCTGCCCATGCAATGGTAAGAAAGAGGATGAATGTGAGGGAACTCTTTAAATCATCTTACAACATCACAGCAGAAGGAGGAATCTTCAAATTAGCATCATCAATCCATCATCAAGGACAGCATATGTTTCAAGGGTTTGTTTCCCGTAATGGAGAAGTACTTTTACAAGTTTCAGAAGTACAACATTACAATTAATTGGTTGGTCAAGATATAATGTCCTCACATTAAGACTAGCAACATTTTTGGATCATTGATTCTGTCTTTCTTTGCAAAATGAACAGATCACACTTAGTCTGAGCATAGCACCAACGTTTATTCTCCTCTATCCAGTTTACCTTTTTGCTCCTTTGTCATATCAGTGAACTCAGAACATTTGCTGATGTGACAAGTCAAGTGAACTGCAGTATGGACAGGGTGCTCTCGACTTTGGAAAGAATTCTGGGAATGGAGTTGATTCACTGGGTTTGTTTGCTCTGTGTAAAATTGTTGTCAGGGCAGGTGTAGACTTTTGGGGATGTCTTTGTTAATTAGAAGATGAGATGGTAATCACTTTTCAGGGTTGACACCAAGCTTCACTTTGCAAACATGAGGATAACATAAGCAAATCATATTTCATGACACTTTGCTTCCTATAAACATGCTGTTTAAAGTGACTGGCATGTTCTGTGGACAATTTCTCCAAGAGATGATCCACATGAGAGCCACAGAGACGTTCTGGCCTTGATCCTCCATGGTACTAAGCAGCCCAACAAGTGCTTGTACACAAAGGGCAAAATTGTCAAGGGTATGACCATCACCAACTCTAATGTGGGAGAGCTCCATTATTTTCCTGAGCTCCTTCATGCCAATCGTTGCTGAAAGGTCTGGAAAGGATGGGGTCTAAAGTTTTTAAACATGTGTTCTGCCAGTAGAAGGTCCTGAAGATCTCTGTTCCTGTGGAGCGTGAGAAGAGTACTGAGATCTTGAAAGAGAACACTGCCTCTGCTAGGAAGAGAAGGAAACAAGAGGCTCAGTAGGATTTTGAACTAAAGAATGGCTGATCTGATGGTGCTGCAGGAAAGGCAGAAGGTAGTAGGTCTTGTGATGAAAAGATTGCTCTTGGCAGACCAGGTAAAGGAAGTGCAGCATCAAGGATCGACAAGTTAGGAAAATGATGCACAGCTAAAGCAACAGCATTTGGATGCCAGCAGACCTCTGGTGGACAGGATGACTGGTATTGTGGTGACTGTCAGGTGTCTCTTTCCTGTAGATAACCCTGATTTAGATGAACTTATAAAGGAGGAATGGGAAGTTGATCTGTCCATGAGACACTGAATACCTCTCATTGTCACCAAAATGTCCTTAATGAGCTCAATCTGATCAGGAAAGGCATGTCATCTCCCCTCTGACTGTCAGGCTCATGTGTCTTGGGTTCATCTTGTGTATCATCCTGCAACCCATGTGTGTCTGTTGTGTGATGCTTGCGTTCTTTTCGAGCTCGACTTTACATTTGACATGCAGCACCTAACTCCAGGAGAGTGAACTTCATAATCATCTAGGTGACTGGGGGTTGAGTCTCTTCAAACCCCCCTCTCTCTCATCTAATGGCTGTGAATCCATGACATAGTAGGCTCCAGCTTGAAGGACCATGTGAAGGAGGAGGTTTGATTTAAAGAAACTAGCATCATAGGCATCGGGTCAACAAAGAAAAGTCATGAAAATTTGATATGCTGACACAGGTTTATTTTTCAAAATTAACTGTATATAAACAGAAGGGTAGAGAAAAAAACACACACAAGCTGCTGAATCAGAACAGCCGCCCCATGCATTGGTGAAAAAGAGAATGAATGTGAAGGAACTCTTTAAATAACCTTGTGGTGACCAAGTAAACTCAATCAGGTAAATGGGGAAGTCAATTAAAACATCACACTCATTCTCACACTCATGATAAATGCTCTGCCTCTGTCTGCACACAGTCACAGAGTCAGTGAGTTCTGATGTTTCTGGAGACCCACGTCACAGCCAATCACATCACTCCCATCCCATGGCTCTATTTTTAACAATATGTTTCCTCACAGACTCACTGCCTGAAGACACTACCTTGCTGTGTCTCACTTGGCACCGATGATTTGACTTCAGCTACAGTGACATCATTCGAAGCCTGCAAGTATGTGAATGTTGAATCGGCCAAAGCAGCACTGTCACTAATGTCACTAAGTCTGTCTGTGCTTCACCCTGACAAAGTGCACAACAACTGATGCCTTCCATGTCATACAGCTGATGTTCTGCTGTGCAAGACTGTTGCACACTGTCTTGTAATTTTGCACAATGTTCTAAGAGTTTTACAGTGTTGGGCACTGTTTTAGGTAGTTTTGTGTTGCACGTGGTAGTATGGTTTTATACAGTGTTGATATTGTTAGACAGCATATTACAGTGTTGTACAGTGATAAATACTGTTGCACAGTGTATTACAGAGTTGCACAGTATTGTACAATGTTGTACAGGCTTGTATAATATTGCACAGGGCGGGAGTATTTCCTTAATCGAGTGTTTCTCTGCTCAGTTGCTTGTCATGACAAATCCTGTCACAGAAGCTAGCTACCAAATCAGAAAGTCTGGTGTGGTTCTATGAATCCCATTGAAGTGTTGTAATAAAGTAAAGTTAATACATTTTATTTATGATGGACAACCTTTTAAATGACCACTAAAGGAGTAAAAAGAGGGAAGCAACACATACTGAGCGTAGTGCAAGAATTCTTTTCTAGTTTTGCACACAGCAACATCAGAAGTCAGAAGAGGCATTTTGGAGGCTTAGTAAGTGGTGTGAAAGACTTTGAACTGGATCAACTGTAAAAACAAACTGTTGGTTTGTTTTAAAACATGGTTGGATCCAAGGGTGGTGCCAGAGGGACACTGGTCCCACCTTAAATCTGGCTGGCCCCTGAAGTGCTCCTGTCCTGTCATTAGTCACCTGACTCTTTACAGATGAGTAAATGTCACAGACAAGTTCTAACACTTCTGGTAATTATAGTGATACTGTGTTTTTGTATTCTGTATGTGAGCATTTGAACAATGAATGAAATTCATCTACACTTTTTACTGGGATTGTGCATATGTTAGGCACTATCTGGACCCTCTGTGTAAAATGTGACTCCTTTTATGGCTCCAGATCTGCCCTTGTTTAATCAATGTTTTTTAAACAGTGGTCACTACATCCACATGATGATTCAAGCTGAAGTGCAGAGTAGCAACAAGCTAATGACCCTGACTGTGGTAATAAAACCTCTCATCATCCTGAAATTCCCTCTGGGTCTCCAACTTCCTCCCACAGTCCAAAGACATGCAGGTTGATTGCCAGTAGGCATGAGTGTCAGCGTGAATGGTTGACAAAGTCTCTTTATTTATAAGTTGGCTATGTGATTGACTGGCGAACTTTCGAGAGTGTACCTGCCCTTGCCCAATGTCAGCTAGGATGGGCTCTAACCGCCTCATGACCCCAATGGAAAAGCAGTATAGGAGGGATGGCTGTTCGTCTTCTCTCTTCATGTAGATGCAGACTATAGATGGCCAGGTACATTCAAACGCTTACCTCAGCTCTGAGAGTATTTTGTCTTCAGTGACCAGGTAGTGGATCCTCTCCTCCTCTATTTCAGCTCTCTGTCTGTACGCTGTCTCCTCAGACTGAGCTAGTCGATCACAGATCAGCCCAACCAGCTCCTGTCCCGCCATTCGCAGCATCAAACTTACGCTGTCCTGGTTTGACAACTGGAACACATTTAACAAGTCAGGAGCCAATGACAGTTCTAAAGGTTTTGGTAACACTTAGTTTGGTCAAACATGTATTTACTCAATAAAAAGTAATAATAGCAAATACTGATAATAAAAAGGAAAACACAAGTTGTGCAACTTTATGTTTCATATACAGTTTATGAAAGAAAAAAAATCACACATGTATATATATGTTTGTGTCAGAGAGTGAGTATTATTATTTTAAAATATAATAATTACAAAATGTGTCTGGTAGAGTCAACTCCACCTTTATACAACCTTTATACCTTTGATCATGATCATCAATAATCAAATGTTCGATTTCTTATCCTACCCTTTTAACCTTGTTTAGCCGCATCTAGAGCAAACAAACACACACACACCAACCTCTGTTCTGCAGAAGTGAAAATCCTTAAACTGTCAGTTATTGGTTTATTATGAAGTTATGACTATTATCGTCATGATTATATCATTATTATTCTAATCATTATTAATATTATTAAAATTATTAGTGCTAGCCTATATCATTATTATTACTCTTATCATCATTATCATTATTATTGCTATATACTATATACTTGATGAACATGAGCACACAGCTCAGTACCTGTAAGTGTCTGAGTTGGCTGAGTTGCAGTCGCAGCTCACATACACTTCTCTTTGCTAACACCAAACTCTGCTGCAGCCTGCCATCAGGGGTAGGGGTCTGAAGAGCCAGAGGGGTGGAACTGAAGTTGTCAATCAAAGTGGATGGGTTCAGAGTCTCTGATGACACTGCAGATGATGCATGATTGTAAGATTTTTTCTAATGTTCAGCACATAACAAATATGTTTTTTGTATGATGTTAAAGCATAAATCTCACCATTGCTGTTCTTGAGTTGCAGTCCAGCTGTGTCACTGAGAAGACACACAATTACATCATAAACCTAACAAGTCAGGGTTTGATTATTACAGATAATCTTGTTTCTGTTATTAACAGAACAATTTACCCTGTCAGTCTGATACATGACTAAACTGTGGATAAATCTGGTAAGCATGTTCTGTCCATGTGCAATGCTGCCTTTGTTTTATAGGGTTAAAGACAGATGTTCAGACCTGACAGTGGACTTGACACCTGGAACGTCCGGTCCCATAGACAGAGCTTGGTGCACCAGCCCTGCTAGACTGGCTATCTGCTCCTCCATGGCTTTCATCCTCTCACTGAAACATAGAAACACGCATTTCATCACATGACACCATCAAGTGGTACTGTCACACACACATGCGAAGCCCTTCAGCTGCAATGTGTGCAATTCATGTGATAATATGTGAGATATATCTGATATGAAATGTGAAGTACCTCAGGCCTCTGTGTTTGACCCTCTACCTTTCCCTGTTTATATTTCACCTCTTGATCAAATTATATGCAGTTATGAAATTAATTTCCACACCGGCAAAAAAGATACTTAGCTGTATCTTCCTGTTGAGATTCTTCTCAAATAATCAAATTAAAGGTTTACTGTGTTGTGTCTGTCTGTTGTGAAAACCTGTGAAAAAGGTGAGATTCTGCTAATTGACCTGACACAGATTGATCACAGTAACTCTAATTTCTCATGTCTGACAGTCAAAAATCAAAGTTGTCACATTTGATCCACCTGTTCTTTTCATCATTTTCAACATTACTGCCTTTTAACAACACACTTTTTTCTGTATTATACAGTCAAGACAATGGGTTATTGTAAAGTTGTGTTTTCAGGTCTGTCCACTGGTGAAAGTCGTCAAACGGTTCATAAAGCTGCCACTTTAATTCAAATGCAGTCCTGACCACATTACACCCACCCTGTCAATGTTTATGTGCCTTTTATTACCTGAACTTCAGTTAATGACTTACTCTTTGATGACTTCAGGCCTGGTGCATAGCACCCTTCCTTTTTAAACCCAAAACTGAGAACAAAACTGAGACAAAAACTGGTCCATTCCAAAGATCGCACAGAAAAGCAGTAAAGTGTAAACTGTCCAGTGCCAGAAGCCAAACAACCACTAAACAAACACAGGGACAGGAACAGGGACACTCCTTCACTGACAACATATTTCGACAGGCAGAACAGACGGTTTAAAAAAGGAGTGAAAGAGGCCATCTATGTCAAAGTAGAGAGACGATCCAACGAGAGAGGAGATGGTCAACAACAACACAAATCATCATCAACAAACATTAACTACTGGCCTCAGACGACACTAACGATTGCTGTTACCATGACCGTGGGCACTAATAAACCAAGTGACAGCCTTGATAAGGACCCCACACAGGTCAAATACCTGTGAGTCAGAACCGAAGAAGCCTCTTGAATCAGAAACAATGTCTTGGAGTATCTACAACCAAGTCCTTTTTGCTTCCACTCAGACCCCACCCCTGCCTCTGCGATTGAGTTTCCTGCGTTAATTGTATTGTTTGTATACTAAAAATTTCAGGGCTGAACAATCAGTTGACTTTTTGTTAATTTATTAGAAACATTGTTACAGAGAGTTGAGATGGTGAGAGTGGCTCACCTCTGGGCATTGCTGGCAGTTACATGACCCTGAAAAAATAGCTCTGGTTGACCCAGAGGGCTGTCCACAAAGACAGATGAGGTGGAGGATGATGAGCCACTTCCTCTGCTCCTATTTACAATCTCCAATGTGGTTCCATTACTGTCCCGCCGCAGGGACCGGCGAATCGGTGACGTCCTCTCTGCAAACACCAGGCCTCCACCTATGGTCATTTGTCCATCAATCATCTTGACTTCATTGACTCCATGAGGTGGGGTTTTGGTTCCCAGGGGAGGCAGCTGGCTCTCTCCATACTTTCTACTCTTCTGCCTGGATGATGAAAAAAGATTAATTCACACCTTTTTAAACCTAGCTGTTTTCATGGAGTGGTGGTGCGTCGACACCTGGAAGAATACAACTACTCACATGAGTGATTTACCTATATTTATCTACAGCCTGTTTACTGAAACATTTCTATTTAGCATCATATTTACTACCAAGACAACAGACATGAAAAAGATCAGCTGCAGTTGACGGGCAGCACCGTGCATGGTGGTTAGCAGAATTTTCTGTGTTCGATTCCTAGGCCTGGGCCTAGTGCCTGAGTGGGTTCTCTCTGTGTACTCTGGCTTCCTCCCACAGTCCAAAGACAAGCATATTTAGGTTTATTGGCCTAGGTGTCAGTGTGAATGATTGTTTGTCTCGGTTTAATTATGTATGTT
This sequence comes from Rachycentron canadum, assembly GCA_038496675.1. Taxonomy (NCBI): domain Eukaryota; kingdom Metazoa; phylum Chordata; class Actinopteri; order Carangiformes; family Rachycentridae; genus Rachycentron; species Rachycentron canadum. Next base: position 567,034 of record CM076662.1, read on the forward strand.
GGCCCTACGATAGACTGATGACCCTACGATAGACTGATGACCCCGCCCTTGCCCAGTGTCAGCTGGGATTGGCTCCAGAAACCCTGATAGATAAGGACAGGAACACAACAGACAAACTGACAGACACAGGTGAAACAAAGTAGGTTGGGTCAGATAATAACAATGGAAGGAAATTATACAGAGGCAGGAAGTAAAACAGGGATGAGATGCACAAGGTAAGTAATATCAAAGTAATAAAGGAAATAATCCAAAATCAAAAGAAAGAGTCACAACAACTCAAGTTCATCACTTACTACTGTCACAGACTTGCCACTGTGGTTGAAGGTTGTCCTTCCATTCTTTATAACTGTTTCTCTTAAGTAAGTCCCATGGCAAATTTCAGACATGTTTCTTTGCTGCTCTGGCCAGCAGTAATACTGTACTTGAAGTAGCTATTTGTACAAGTTTCCATACAATTTTCCAATCATTCAAAACCTTAAATTGTTTACTCTCCAACAGCTACATCAGAAGTGGATTGTCTTACTGGTAATGCTAACATGACATTTCATTCCACAGTTGCTTCTCCTTTAAAGTCTTCACCAGGCTTTCATTGTGAAGCAGTCACAGGAAACAGTAAGATTAGGGCTTCAGTTTAGTTGATGTCAGTGATTGAGCTGCATGTGCTGTATTTCTGTAGCTTGTCATCCACTGACATTGCCAAGGCAACTACAGTTATCACCTTGTCACATTAAATGAAATCTTACAGCTTTGAGTGTTTTGTTTAACCTGTGTCTGAAACATTAATGTTCTTAATGACATCATGACATTTCTTTCTTTCATATTCTCCAGCTCTACTTGGAAGACCTCGGTGGATCTGCAGATCTAACATAGACAAGTTACTATGGTAACAGACTGAATCAATCTCATGACCTCTGTCAAACCTCCTAACTTCCTGTTCTCAACTGTGACCTCACCTTCACACAGTGTAGAGAACTCCCATGTGTCACATGACAGCTAGACTGGGTTATGTCTCTATGCTTGTATGAATCTGGACTAAGTGTCAGTGTGTGTACCTGTGGAGTGAGTGGGTCCGGTGCTCTGTGCTCTCTCCATGACACATCAGGGGTTTAATGGAGGCCCGGTACTGGTGTAGCCCTCCTGGGATCCCTGCGAGCCCTGCATCAACTATCTCTGCATTGAGAGAGGGAGGAGCACTGCACTGGGAGGAGGCAAAGCTGAAACAACCTCCTTCTCCATCCTGCAGGGGGGAGCAGTAGGAGTCTGGGTAATGTGGTCCTCCTTCACCTTGCACCACCAGGGCCATGCTCTTACTGTCGCCAACTTCCTCATCTAGACACAGGGCACACACACACACGGACACACACAAACAAAAACAAAGGTAGTTCAATCAGTGTTTGTTTGCAGAGAAGAAATGCAAGCTACAAGAAGAAATGCATTTTGTAACAATCTTGTAATAATTAATCATTGATCATCAATCATCTGAGGACCCTGCAGTTATCTAACCAGGTTTCACGTCTCTCCTCTCCAGGATGGCACTGCTGCTGGTGCAGATGTTGCTGGATCGCCCCACCCCTGACAGGCGTTCCTGTGATAATGTGCCTTTGCCTGGCTCTAACACGTCTGCCCCCCCTCCTGAGTGCCCCCTGCCATACACCATCCTAGAGGGAGAGGAGGGCATGGAACGGACCATTGGGGGAGACATTGAGCCCTGCAGGCTGCGCAGGGTGTTGCGGCTGGACGATGACAGGGTGTGGACTGGGCTGTGACGACCATACAACACCTCTTTGGAGATCTGTGAAAACATGAAGTGCTCAGAGGGAGTACTGAAAGCAACAAATTCTTAATACCATCACTCAGACTTGTGAATTGAAATACTTAATTCAAAACATCTCAAGAGTATAGATATGAGATAAGTGAGAAAAAACAGACTGAAATCCCTCAGAGGCCTGTTTCAGTGTGTAAACCATAGTTCCATGGTTCCAGGCTCTGATTGCTACACTAGTCTGTGTTGTTTTTTCATGTTGACATGGTCATTACCTGCTAGTATAGGGGTAAATGTTATTGGGGTTCTAGCAACAAAGGAGTAAAGCCCTTCTGAGTTCCATTATTATTATTTTATCTATTGTCTTTTTGTTGTCTTCTGAGGAAATTATTAATATGTGAGATGTTTTTGTGATATTACAGTGTATAAGATGTTAATAAATATTTATTAAACTGTGTGTTTTCGATATTGCCCTTTGTCGATGATTTGCACTTTGTAAAAGTTCCACAAGGCTGACATGTTGTGAACTAGGTGAAATGCAGGACAACACTACACAGCACAGAGTGTTTCTCTCAGTGTAGGCACCACAGGATTAACAACAGGTGATCAATTTTATGGTGTGTAGTGACAACAAACATTCAGTCTGATCTACTGATCACATATTTTTCATGAAACTCGTCAGATTATGATCAATAGCTGTTCATACGTGGCATCCCTAGCAAATATGAAACTATTCAATCTTTGGTTCCTGCTCACCAGTCTAATGAGTAGTGAAAAGTGAGTGAAGTCAGTGATGAAGTGTGCTCTGCTTGTGCGGAAACACAGAGAACTGCAGCGTCATCACAAAGTTGTTTTTTTACCTGCAGCACAAATTCCTCCATCTACCTACTGAGCTACAGCTCTCTGCTGCACACAGACACCACTCCTCATGATTCCTCAGTTAAGCGACAGATACCAAAACAACTGTTTTACCTCAGTGAGTTTAGACTTCTGTCTTCTTCATTTTAACAAAAATGCATGTTTCTTTCGGCTTTTTGGGTTGAATTCCACCAGCCATAAAACAAAAACACAGCAGAGAGTAAAATAATTAAATCAGTCTGACAAAGTCAGAACCAATCTTTTCAATACCTGAAGGCTGACCACACAGACACAGTAGGTTCTCATTACACAGCCTCCACTATGACATCTAACCACACTGTGTTCAAACCAGAGAAAAATGTTCTGATACTGAACTGTTTGTCACTTACCTCAGCATGAACAAAGTCAATAATCCTGCAGCTGTGCAAATGAGAGGTGCAGAGGAACCTCTATGACTGAGAGGGTGAATCCTTCTTTTCATCTGAAAAGGGTGTAGATCTGTAGACCTACACAGACATGCCATGACACATAAACACCAGGAGTGTGGCAATCTGACATGAAATAAAGCCTCCAGTGTACCATCCAGACCAGTTCCACAAGGAAAGCAGGCTGTCAATCAAATTGCTGTTCCAGCATAAATTGAGTTGACGCAGATTCTCTACAACAACGAAATCTCCTCCCAAATATGACTCAACTCTAACTGGCTTTGTAACCTCAACACTCACACACACCTATACACACACTCACACACAGAGGCATGTGGACTAAGTAAGTACTATGACCAGGAGGACAGAAAACCCTCTCATGATCATGTCCAACCTTCAGGTAGATGGACTGGAAGAGCAGAGACTACTGCAGGTTCAACTTCCTGTCACCAAATCCAGGGACATGAGGCTGCGCTGTGCCTCCTGCACATTGGTGGGATGTAAACACAGACGAGTATGCATAAAGAAAACTCACATGGAGTCTAGAAAGCTCTACAGTTTCTGATGAGTGTTTCCAGGTCTGGAGGACAGTGCTGTGGGGTCACACCATTGACAGAGAGTCTGGTATCAAATCACAGTCACTTTTCTAGGAAGCATAAAACAGAAGATGAAGAAAACCAGAGGTTTTTTTTGACACTTTTTCGTATAAAGATGGCTGTCCATCTGTCAATGACTGTTGCTGACTTCTCACTGGACCCTGACTCTAAACCCAGACCTCCTAACCGTACTATTCATCTTTAATAGAAAAGAATAAAAACAACCCCAGGTTCCTTTTCAGCACTGTAGCCAGGCTGACCAAGAACCATAGTGCTGTTGAGCCATGCATCCCTCCGACTCTCAACAGCAATGATTTCCTAACTTTCTTTACTGAAAAGATTGTAAATATTAGAGCAAGGATTTCCTATGATGGACCACAGATTGTAGTGCCTATAGAAGCATCTCCCAGACTTGATGCATACCTTGACAGCTTCTCCCCCATTGACCTGTCAGACTTAACTTCTGCTATTACTGAAGCTCCATCTCTCTCCACCAACCGCCCCCTGAATCACCCCCTTCCCCTTTTTCCCGACCTGCCCTTCCCTCCCAGGAACCAGTCTACCACCCATTACTCCCATTAAGCTGCCTGACTCTCCCTGCCTTCCCTCCCACCAAAAACTGCCTTCGTCAGCTCCTGGACACCATTTCCATCTGTGCATATTCTGTATTGTTACCTGTTTTCTTGTCTGTATACAACATCTATTGCACGTCTGCCCGTCCTGGGTGAGGGATCCCTCCTCTGTTGCTCACCATGAGGTTTCTCTTTTTTTTCCCTGTTAAAAGGGTTTTTTGTTTTGAGTTTTTCCTCAGTCGATGTGAGGGTCTAAGGGCAGAGGATGTTGTTATGATGCTATGTAAAGAACTTTGAGACAAACTGTTTGTTAAAATGGGCTATACAAATAAAATTGCCATGCCCTTGCCTTGCCATTTTAGTCAATTTCAGGCTTCACAGAATTGCATTCATGGCAGACAACAGCAAACACTCTGACTTTGTATGTTGAGGAGTTTATTGCCAGCTTAAATGATGTTGATACTTATCCACTAACCACATGTGCAAAGGAAACCTTTTCCACTGCTACCATGAACCTCTATGTGGACAAATTCCTCTGAATTGGAGGCCAAGTGGCTACAATGAGCATTTGACTTCATCCTGGAACCAGAAGCACATAGCAGTGTTTTAGAAGTGCTCAATCTAGTTTGGAGGCCTGGGACTTTGTTTTCGACTGCAATTATCTAATATGTCCAAAGACAGGCTGTTGATGGAATAACTGTGATGTCTAAGGCAAGAGTAGCATCTATTAAGAAACTCACCCTGCTCCATCTTGAGTAAACGGGGCCTCTCGTTGCAAAGGAAAACAGCCAGCTAAAAAACCATGAACATGACCCAGATCCCCATGTGGTCAGATTCCATGATAGTTTTCCAGTGTAGCTCAGCACAAACATGAGCTCTGGTGGTCAGGACCCCCATTTCTGAGCCATCTAATGAAGACGAGTGAAGAGGAGATAAAAGCTGAGCCATGTTACAGTCCAGCTGAATAACACAGAAATCAAGGCACCAGAAGATTTATTAAAGCTACAGAACTACAGTAAACTGTGTTCAAAATCACAGCTTGGATCCAATCATTAATCCACAGCTCCTATTTAAGGAAACAGAGACAAGGAGAGCTGACAGCCAAGGAGTTTGCTGAAGCAAAAAGATACTGGATTTTGAAAACACAAAATCAAGGTTCAATGACAGTGGACTAATGTGTGTGTGAGGGAAGCTGCAACATTCAGACCTGAGCTTCAGTAAGCAACAGCCATGGGTCTGCTGATCATGTTAAAGTAATGCATCCAGGTATGAGGGACACTCTAGTGCAACTAAGAGAGAGGATTCCTCAAGTTAGGGAAATAGCAAAAAGGATACTTGCAGCTTGCAATACTTGTAAGAGATTTGTTCCAGTAAATGAACACTATTTAGTCTATTTAGAGATCATGAACTATGTAGAGTCTGCTATTTGCAATATGTTTAAAGCATAACCATACTAATTTTACACAGGTGAGTTGGAGAGAATAACCCTGTCAATGTCATAATGGTTATGTCACAATGTCGTAATGGTCAGGGTTTAATAAAACCTGAGATTGGAATTTTCCAGGCTGTTCCTATATGTAGGCACTTGATCACGTATTTGGATTTAAGGCATTGCAATGAATTTGATTGGCCCACAGTGACTAATTCTTATTATCTAGATTTTTACAGTGGGGGAAATAATGCATGTCTCCACTATGCTGCCAGTCACAGCATGACTGATTAGCTTTAGGGGATGCTATCATTATTGGTCAAAACAAGATGGCATATTTGTTACTGATTGGCCCAGAGGGGGCTGCACCATTTATGGGCCGCAACATATTTGCTGCGGCTTGCGGCTTAACCTGTATCTCCTTGTATCACTCAGATGGCTCCCCAATGACTTTTCTCAGTGGTCATGTGCAGGGAAGAGATATCAGCTCAGGGAGAACTCCTTTGTGATTCAACAATCTTGGATTAACACCATCTGCTGAATGTTCATTCTGATCATCTGATCAGATTTTTTTCTGATTTTGAGCTGAAATGTTTGGTGAGGAGCAGGACAGCAATATGGGAAATAAGTGTATTTCCCACATTGTTACTTTCACTCCAGGAGTGAGCTGTCCAGATGAACATTACATCTCATGTCTTTGTGTATACTACAGGACATTAGCATGGTTTAGCATAAAGAAAGGAAGCAAGAGGAAACGAGCAACCCTGTCCAATTTGATTAAAAATTATATTAGAATCCACCTACCAGCATCTCTAAACCTCACTGATTAACAAATGTGTCTGTACATGTGTAATAGTGTAAAAATAACAGTTAATGGTTCATTGGGGAGTTATATAATGGAGCTATAACAAACACTTATAAGACAGTCAACAAGCACTTTAACGTGGGCCACCATATCCAGGTGGATTCAGTATCAACACACCCTCATAAGCATGAATGGACCAGAACAAACAGTTCTTTATGTATACTATATAATAGGACACAGTGTATGAGCGGAAAACCTTAGTAGTGAGTCCCACCAAACTAAGTCAAACTGATTTATTTATTTACTGTGGACAGTTGAGAGTAAAACTAATTCATTTACCAGTGATTTAAACATGAGCTTTTTATATAATTACCTTAAAAAGCCGAAAAATTGAATTAGGACATTTAGCTTCCTTTCTAGTTTTTTGTTGGTGTAAACTATAGCTGTAGTAGGACAGTTGTGTGTATCTCTGTCTGCAGCTGATGAACTGGCTCAGGGAAACTGTCTCGTCCTTTCTGCATGTTAGCTTAGCAGCAGCAGTAGCTGCACTTTATCATAGTATGTGTTTGTGCAACAAAGGTTTCATAGCTACGAAGACATAAAGCATAAGTTTGTTAGCACATTGGATTAGGTTATTTATTAGGTTATTAGGTTGGTTGGATTTGAAATGATATGCTGGGTAACATTAGCTTCCTTCTTATCTTAGCTACAAAGCTTCTGTCATTGCAGTTAACTCTCACTAGTTTTTACTCTGTTGTGTTTTGAATTTTAGTGTTGATGGCGAGAAAGGTAGCAAGGTAGTTGTGTTTGTAAACAACAACAGCTGTGTAGCTTGTGTTAACTTTAATATATTTACTATCACTGTATATACTGCATTCCTAAATCATATGTGCCTGTTTTGAAGCTCCCACCTGAAGCATGCATTATTCTCTATAGTCTCATTGATATTCATCATGTCGAAACAGTTAATCGACACTACAGTGAACACTACAGTTAATTGAACACAACAGGACACAATGGGAGACCTGAGGGGTGAAGACAGCAGCAGACTCACCCTCCCCTCCGTGCTGCCAGGTTTGGTGTGGCGGATGAACACCTGTGCTGGGTCTTTATGATAAACCTTCAGACAGCAGTGGGGTGTGATGTTTCTAGAAGCAAACACAACATACACTCACTGACAGTTTAATGTGTGTGTTCGAAACAGGGATATTTTTATTATGTTCACCACTTCTTTAAGCTGCACAAACACAACAGACTAATTTTACATTCAAGATCATTAGTCATTGTGTTTATGATGATAAATATATTGTATTAAGACATCATCTTTATCTTCATCATATCTGTGATGAAATACTTGTGAATAGGACAATATTTGCTCAGTAGCTGGGTGTTCATGAACTTCTCTCTCTCTTTATTACCTACATATAGGTACAGAGTTTAAACCAACCTTGTCTCTGATTATTATTATTATAATTATTATTATGATATTGTAAACTAGTAATTTACAAAAGGAGATATGTTATAGGAGGAACATGATTCCCTAGACTTACCGTTCTATTAACATAAGGAAAATTTGTATTGAGACCTTATTCTCAGACTTTTGGACCGCTCTGTTTCTGACTAGTCCAAAAACATTCATGGTGTCTGAACAATGTTGAGAATCTGTCTTATCAGGAGCGACCGACAGAGTATGTTTTTTCTGAGAATGTTCCTTAGGCCCACTGAACTACCCACTGTGCGTTCTGCATTAACTATAGTAACATCTGTTCTAAAACAGTTACTACTAAATGGCTGCTCAGGCATGAGGTAGGCAGTACTTGACTCCAGCTGCAGTCGAGGTCTGAATAAAGCATTTAGGACGCTTTCTGAAGTTTGTGTTAGCTCATACAGGCACCAGGCTGTACAGCCTCCTTCCCAAATGACAGGGGTCTGACAGAGGACAGACAAAAGACTGTGTTAACATTCACATCAGTATTTATGCACTGTTTTGTTGACTGGAATATCTCTTAAAATACATTTTTGGTCTCTAGTGCACATATTTAATTTTATGTTTGTCGTCTTCTTCATTACAGTGACTTATGAGGACATGTTTCTGGTGTTAAGTCAGTGGAACTGCTGATTACTACAAGTAGTAAGGCTCTCACCTGATGTCGTCCAGGTCGTAGTAGACGTTGCGGCTTGTGTCTTTGATGTAGATGGCCATGTTGGGAGACTGTAGCATCTTCATGGTGAGCTGATGGGGGAAGGCAGTGACAAACAGAGCCCACAGAGCATCCTCACTGCTGATATCAGCTGGCATCCTCACCTGCTTTGTCTCCTCCCCATACTGCAGGTACAACACACCTGATACAGCACACACAGGGGGGGAGGTGAGGAGTTGCACCAGTTTGAATACATTTATAAATGTTCCTGAAGTCAGTGAACAGAGAAACCAGCCTAGGTACACTTGCTAGCAACACGTGTGAGGATATTATAGAGAAGTCAAGTGAAATTTATTTCATGTAGTAGAGGCATGTGGATGAAGCTGATAACAAGACAGAACAATACACACAGTTTTGAGATTTGTGTGTGTGTGTGTGTGTGTGTGTGTGTGTGTGTGTGTGTGTGTGTGTGTGTGTGTGTGTGTGTGTGTGTGTGTGTGTGTTTACCTACCAAGCGGCCCTGCTCTCGTGTGGCCACTTGAGCGACCCACAGGTAGACTTGCTCTGGCTTTACAGCCCCGTGAAAAGGGAAATTTGAGGGGCAGCACTTCTCCATCGTACATGGTCTTTGAAACTTGAGGATCCTGCTGCTCCAACAAACTCAGCTCACCTGCACAGAGGGAGCTTTCAGATGGCTGGAGACTCCTCACCTGGATAGAATCCCAAACAAGAATAGAGCATAGTAAATTGTACTGAGAATGACTATAGCCTTTCAGAGAGAACAGTAGCAGTAGTAAAAACTTCACAGGTGTTTCCCCTGCTGCTTTCGAGTACTGGTGAAACACTTCTGCACACTCTGAAGGCAGCAGGTATCAGTCCAGTATATTGGAGGCATTTGTCTCTTTCAAGTCACAACGACACACAGCATATATGTTTAACTTCCCAGCTGATCTACTCTCTAATCATGAGCTTTGAGGAAAATCAAGTGGTGCTGGAAAGGTGCTTGACAGGAAGAAGGTTCATGTTTACAGACAGAGTAAAGAGCTCAGACATCTGGAGACTCACTGCTTTGTATTGAAAGGAGCCAGGTTCAGGCATCTGATCAGGAGGCTATGTAACATTGGAAGCAGGCCACAGGATAGGCAGTGGATATACTGGAGAGATTTTATATTTCAGACCGAAGAAGCTGTTGGTGGGGGGTATGTGAGGACTACAGTGTTGCCTGTTACCACCACAACCTTACAATATTATAGAGAGAGACCCAACAGTTACCGCCATCAGCTGTAGTGACAGTAGGAAAAAAAAACAAGAGTATACCTCAAACAGAACCAGACACAGGGTGGGCAGTATGCCTGGACCACCTGGTTATCACACACTACTGGGATACAATCATGGCCTAGATAACAGTCAACAGACAATAAATGACATAAAAACAACAGATGGACAGAAGATAGAAAGAAGATAGAGCTTGACGGCTGAACAAAGTTAGGATGTGTTCACACATAACGTTTCAAACATCTTCTGTCACCATGCATAACTCTACTAACATAGAGTCAACATTAAGCTCACAGGATAGTTTTAGTAGCAACTAAAATAAACAAAAACACCGACCAAATTCTAACAGGTTTACTCCACACATGAATGCCTTCAGTACAGTTTAACTGTTGTCTATGACAGGTCTAGTGCCAGCTTTCCTTCACAAGTATAGTAAGGATAACCCCAACCCTAACAATGAATAATTTCAAATCTTCCAACCATCCCCAGGAACCCAGACAGGAGTGACACACTCTGAAGACCTAGGGTTGCACTGAACAGGAGGCAGAAATCTCAGAGACAGATATCTCACACTTAGACAAATAAAACCAGTATCTTGTGTCTTTTCCAAAAAGCAGGTTTAGGGTTTTTAATTCTGAGATGAGGGGAAATCTGTTTTACTATTCCAGAACCCTGAATCACAGTAACTCCTCTCTGGTAGGTTTCAACAAACTCTGAATTTCTGTCTGTCTCTGCCTCCTGTCATGGTTTGTAAAGCTTCTGATCTCATTTCCTCTTTCATACTGTCAACATCAAAGTGCAGATCAGAATGCATTAATTCAAAAATTATTACATTGAGAGATGGACAAGTCCAAGTCCAATCCTGTCTTTAAGAACATGACCTGACCATGACTTCTTTATGATCAGTCAGTGTTAGGACAAAAACAGATCTCTGACATTCATACATATGGAGGTATCATCCTCAACTCGGTATAACACTGAGACTCAGATTGACAATCAGTTTCTTTGCTCTGAAACATTTACTGTACATTCACTAATGTAAATAAAGAAATCTGTATCAATCATTAGACACAGAAGACTCTGACCAATGAAGAATCATTTCTCACATTCAGATTCATCTCACTAATGACCAGTCTGATCATAGCTGTCATATCATTGTAGATGACAGTAGTGCAGCTGAAAATACAAAAATACATTTACACAGTATGAATGAGGACATGACCAGTCAAGTCAGAGGCTTTTTAAATCACAGCAGGAATGGGCAGAGAAACTCGGTCACTCATGGTTTGTTGAAGATAACCTGCATGAAACCTAGAGTAAGTTATCATAGCAACTGACTAAGAGTTTCCCTAATTTCAAGATTAAGAAACTCTTCTTTTCACTCTCCTCTCCCACTCTCCTTTCACTAAACCTGTTTTAGTGAAAATATCTAGATATTGTATAGACCCTAGGAAGACAAAACAGAAGAACAGAGGTGGAAGACAGCTGATGAATGAATTAGGAGCTCCTTAAATCATCACTCATCATTTTTATTTGTCTGTCACACAAAACTATGAACATATATCATTCAGATGACTCCTTCTAATGAAAACTGTGTGAAGAAGATGTACCTGTGTGGTGGGTGGGGCTTCAGTTATTGTAGGTTGTAGGTGTAATGACTGACTGTCACAGTGACAAACGAAATCCTGACAGTGGAAAGGAATCTGTGGACACACACACACACACACACACACACACACACACACACACACACACACACACACACACACACACACAGACAATGGAGGTTCTAAGGACCGTAAATTACAGACATTTCATCAGACTTCAAACAGCAATGTTGAGATGCTGTGATCTCAAAATGATGGCTTTTGTGCTGTCACATGGACATGAGCTGGAGCAACTAAACATGACTCAAACCAGCAGAACAAGACTTGCAGTTCAGCAGCAGCACATGGTGACCACCCTAGATAATAACTCACTGTCCAAAACTGACAAAGCTACAAATAGTCACAGCCAGAGTCATAAATGGCTTTCATCTGCTTGTGCAACATATGTGATCATACACATGTGACACTAATTATAGATGTGTTATCATACACACAGTCCAACCCACAATTAAAATGAAATTTACAACATTAGATATGTCTGCAGGAGTCATTCTAAAGCCACTGTAAGCCAATTATGTCATTATATGTTTAGGAATTACAAAATGATGAATAAATGGCTGTAAAAGATCACAGAATTTTACAGACATAAAACCATCATTTAGCATCATCAAGGCCACTGTCAAAGGGAAATCAGCAAACAAACTGGATACTGAAGATGTGGAATTCAAGCTGTTATAAAGACATTTGAAGAATCAGGAGAGGTTGAGGATAAAAAAAGGACTGGAAGGACAAGAAGACTTTCAAAATCTGATGAGAAGTTTCTCAGAGTTTCTTCTTTGAGAGAAGAAGAAGTCCAACAAGGACCTGACTCAGCATCTGGCAGCTTCAAGAAGCTGGATCAGGAATGAGCTTTGTGGAAGGGCAGCAGTCAAGAAATCGCTTTTTCAGAAGGGGGACAGGGTGAAAAGGCTAAGATATGATAAAGCTCACAAAGATCAGAGTTTTATGGAGTGAAGAATCCAAGTTGTTTGGGTCCAGAGAGTGGACTATATGTAAAAAGAAGAGTTGGACAGAGAAGAAGAATGATGCTTGAGGCCTTCAGTCAAACATGGTGGAGGCTCTGTCCTGGTTTGCTGCTGCATTTCTACCAGTGGTGTTGGTGATATTGTCTGAATTGATGGGATCATGATGCTGAAAAGTACAGACAGGTTTTAATTCATCATACCAGGAAAGAGTCTGATTGGGAATGGTTTGATTTTTCTGCCTGATAATGATCCCAAGCTCACTGCTAATGCAGTGAAATCATATAGAGAGAAAAACAGCTGATAAAACACTGACAGTCATGGACTGTAGAGAGAGAGAGTCCAGACCTGAATATTATAGCGGCAGTATAGGATCAGCTGGACAGAGAAAGAAATAAAAGAAGAGGAAGAAGAAGAAGTGCTGAAAGAGCCTGGTATAATATACCAGAAAATGACTTCAGAAAACTTCAGTCTCCCTAAAAGAGTTCAAGATGTGCTGAGTGCCAAGAGAGGTCACACTAAATACTGACTTTTCCTTGTAGAAGCCATTTTGTTCTGAAAATTGTTTTTTAAATTGTGTGTATATATTTCCTGCATTTTCTGTTTGTATCTTAATAAAGGACTAAAAAAGAAATATGGATGATCATTAAGATGTTACTATAACAACAAACCTGGTGGCCTTTTGCAGAGTACTGTGCATGTTAATATTTTAACATGTAAATATGTAAATAACTGTCTTAACATGAATGTTTAGTAAATTGTTAGCTGTAATATATATATTTAGTAAATTAACTTAGTAACTTATACAACATGAATTAACATCCAAACCTTATAAAACTTATTAATTCCATTCATTTAAGTCTTTAATCTTATGTTTAACAAACAAAATGCCCAACATATGTATATACATATGACGGATGTGACTGAATCGGTGTAGTTTCCAGTTTCACTGTGGCTGCCGTGGATGAGTGATACTAACGGTGCATCACCCAAACGCATCCCGCAGAACAACCCGCAGAATGCCCCGCAGAACAACCCGCAGAATGCCCCGCAGAACAACCCGCAGAACG